>LFYR01001770.1:991-87936 GCA_001185155.1 Zostera marina | reverse complement strand
AACAGTTGGGCCAAAGACCAATTAGCTTAGCAAATATTTGTAATAACAAATAGTTAATTAGCTAAGTTAGTTAGGGTTGTAATTAGTTTTTAAAAGACCAATTAACTTAGCTAATATTTGTAATAACAAATAGTTAATTAGTTAAGTTAGTTAGGGTTGTAATTAGTTTAAAAGGAAACCATTGTGACTGGAATTAATTAAGTTAATTACATTCAAATTGTGATTAATTGAAACTACTATTCTAATCTCCCTCCAACGGCTTCTAGGCGACAGTTAAGTCGCATAACCCTAGAATCCACCCCAATCTTGCGCTGCTCCACTTCTACTCAATTTCTACCTTCACCTGAGCAATTGAATCCGGTAGCAGCCAAGCGAGTAGGAGATTTAACATGGTATCACATTTCAGCGACGACGCAAAGAACCCACCAACTTCTTCAAATAAAGGACATCTGACTGATGAAGATTCCAGTCAAGGGAGTTCGACCAAACAAGGTAACAATGTATCTTCTGATAACAGTTCTAAACATGATTCCAGGTCTTTTAAAAAATCAAAGGATAAAAAATCGATTTCCAAACGAAAGGATGAAGACAGTAAGAAGTACTCAAGAAAATCACCTTACTATCTCACCTCTGGAGATCACCCAGGTGCCCATATGGTGGCAGATAAACTCACTGGGGAAGAGAACTACGTAGCCTGGGCAAACTCAATGAAATTGGCATTGGTTTCCAGAAAAAAAACTAGTTTTATCAATGGAAAAATTAAGAGGCCGGTATGTGAAACAGGGGAGGATTATGAAGACTGGGAGATGGTCAATGGACTGGTACTATCCTGGATCATTAATAGTGTAAGTCCTCAGATAGGATCAACTCTCATACATACAGAGAATGCTTATGAAGCATGGCCAGATCTTCAAGAGAGATACAAGCAGAAAAATGCCCCCAAAACAAATCAATTGAGGTATGAGATAAACACCCTAACCCAATCTAATGATTCTGTTGCTATTTTCTTTGACAAATTTAATTCTTTATGGGATCAGTTCATAGAAATAGAGAAGCCAGATTGTAATTTTTGTACAAACTGTACTCCAATTTATAACAAGAAATTGGAGAAAGAAAAAATTTATCATTTCTTATTAAGTTTAAATGATGATTTTAGGACTCTAAGGAGTCAAATACTTGCATACCCCGAGCTTCCTTCTATGAATCAGGTTTTTTGTTTAGTAACACAAGAAGAGAAGCACAAAAACAACTCTAGGGAATCATTTGGTGGAAACTCAACTGCTCTTTTTGCTAAAAAATCTGAAAAAGAAGATAAAAAAGAGGAACCAAAGAAAAAAATGTATGGAAAAAATGGAAAGAAGTTGGGCAGTAGGTTTTACTGTGACAACTGCAAGTTCTTTGGTCACACTAGAGAGGAGTGCTACCACCTAATAGGTTTTCCAAATGACAAAAAGAAAAACAGAAAAGAAAAGAAGAATTCTACTGAAAATGCAAATCAGGCCACAACTTCATCTGTGAATCAAGGACTGACCAGTGAAGAGCTTCTAATGATAAAGGATTTTTTGAACAAATCCTCAGGTATGGATTTTTCTTTTAATATTTCAAATTATGAAAAATCTTGGATCATAGACACTGGAGCCTCCCAACACATGACTGGGAGTTTCCAAAATTTTGATAAAAACCCAATAGAAGATTATGAGCACTTTGTCACCATTCCAAGTGGGGAGGTATGCAAAGTAACTTCTATTGGAGATATAACAATATCCAAAGACATTATACTTAAGAATGTCTTATATATACCTCAATTCAAGGTTAATTTAATATCAGTAAATAAATTAACTCATGATTCAAATTTAAAGGTCATTTTTGACAAATTCAAATGCCATTTTCAGGAAAAAAAATCCGAGAGAGTAATTGGGCAGGGTAGGTGCAAAAAAGGACTTTATTTTTTAGAGTCTCAATCCTCTTAATATGCTTATACAGCCATGGATTTCGAAATTTGGCACAAGAGGCTTGGACACCCTTCATCAGAAAAGATGAAAATTCTTGTTGAAGCCAATAGAATAAAATGCAAATCTATTTTTTGTAAATCCATAAATAGTTTTGATTGTAATAAAATAGACAAACATGATATTGTTCCTCAAAATAGAAGTTTTTCAGCAATAAATAAAAATTTTGATTTGATAAAAGAAAATTGCAATATCTGCCCACTTGCAAAACAAAATAAACTAAAATATAAAAATAGTTTATCAAAATCAAAGGATCTATTTGATCTAATTCATATGGATGTTTGGAGGAAATTCCAAACAAACACACATGATGGATATTCCTCATTTCTAACCATTGTTGAAGATCTAAGTAGAACAACTTGGATTTTCTTGATCAAAAACAAAAGCATGGTTTTAGAATATGTTAGAAATTTCATATTAAAAATCAAAAATATTTTTGACAAAAATATAAAAATAATAAGAAGTGATAATGGAGGGGAATTTAACTCAAATAAATTCAAGTCATTACTTGAAAATTATGGGATAATTCACCAATATTCATGCCCATATACACCTCAACAAAATGCCATAGTTGAAAGAAAACATAGGCATTTATTAGAGGTGGCAAGGGCATTACATTTTCAAAGTGCAGCCCCAATAGAATATTGGGGAGAATGTATACTAACTGCAGCA
This sequence comes from Zostera marina, assembly GCA_001185155.1. Lineage (NCBI taxonomy): Eukaryota > Viridiplantae > Streptophyta > Magnoliopsida > Alismatales > Zosteraceae > Zostera > Zostera marina. The sequence goes on along the minus strand of LFYR01001770.1, from coordinate 85,255 downwards.
CATATAATAAACAGGATACCTTCAAAGGTATTAAAAAACAAAACACCCTTTGAAGTTCTACATAAAAAAACTCCAAACTATGAAAATTTTAAAACCTTTGGCTGTCTATGCTTTGCAACCACAAACATTAGAGAACATAAGTTCTCACCAAGGACCTTCAAAGGTATTTTTATGGGATACCCATCAAATAAAAAAGGTTTTTTAGTCTTAGAAATAGAAAAAATGAAATTTCACATTTCAAGAAATGTTGTCTTTAGGGAAAACATCTTTCCATTTAAAGATATACCTAAAAATATTCAAAATATAGACAAAAGACCATTACAAAACTTTTATAGTCAAATTATACATGATGGCCACAATGAAACAATAAAACCATATTCTGAAAATACAGAATTTGGTAATAATAAAACATCACAGATTGGAAGATCATCCAATTGTGAAAATAACAGTGAACAAGAAAAAAGAAATAGTAATTCATTGGACACATATGAATATGATCAGTTTAATGAAGAGAACATATATAACTCTGTTGGAAAAAATACCCCAAATAAAATTATTCAAACTGAAGAAGTTTTTAAAAAAAAAACAGGAACAAATGAAAATGTATTAGAAATACAAAACCCAGAGCAAAAAGAAAACTCTGGATATAAAACTCAAAACAATAAACAAAGTCTTTCAGAACTATGCCCTGGGGTAACAAGAAAATTTTCTGAAAATTATTCTGCTAAGAATAGAAGTAAAAATTCAGAACAAGGAGAAGCCCTTGAACAAAACACTCTGAATAATCAGCAAGATTATTCAGAGAATATCCCAGAGCAAACAAATCAACAGGATTTAAGAAGGCCAGAGAATCTAATTCAAAATACAGAAAAGGAACAAATTAGCTCTGGACAAAATAGGCTAAATAGCCAACAAAATCATATAGAAAATGACTTAAGGCAAATCTCAGAAGAAAAACATCAAAACCCAGAGCTAGAGAACAACTTTGGACAAATCATTCTGACCAGTTCAGATAGCAATTTTAAAAAAAATTCAGAACAAGACCAGAGTACAATAAACTCTGAAAATAAAAACTTAAAAACAACAAATAAAAAAACAAGTTTGTATGGAAGGAAAATTGTAAAACCAAAACATTTCCAAGAATTTGTTCTACAAAACAAGAAGAAATGTGATAAATCAAAATATCCTATGAGCAATCATGTCTCATATAATAGGATAAATAAACATCACAAACAATATTTAAAACAAATAACAATTAATGATGAACCAAATTCATACAATGAAGCTTCAAAAGATCCAAAATGGATTGAAGCTATGCAAAATGAAATGAAGGCTTTACAAGAGAACAATACATGGACTCTTACTAATCTTCCACAAAACAGAAAATCTATTGGATCAAAATGGATCTATAAAATTAAATATAAACCAGATGGCCAAATAGAAAGGTATAAAGCAAGGTTAGTAGCTAAAGGTTTCACACAGAAAGAGGGTTTTGATTTTTTTGAAACCTTTGCACCAGTAGTAAAGATGGTCACTATAAAAACTATAATAGCAGTAGCTGCCATCAAAAGATGGAATCTACACCAATTAGATGTAAACAATGCATTTTTGCATGGTGATTTACATGAAGAGGTATATTTAAAACCTCCACAAGGTATGCTTGAAGAAAAAGATAAAAGAGTATGTAAACTAAATAAATCTCTATATGATCTCAAACAAGCTTCAAGAAGCTGGTTTGAGAAACTAAGAGGAGTTCTTTTAGACATTGGTTTTCTTCAAACAAAATCTGATTATTCTTTATTCATAAGAGAAAGAAATCAAAACATCCTATACCTCATTGTATATGTGGATGATATCATCCTAACAGGCAGCAATGAATTAGAAATTGGGATAATAAAAGTCCAATTGGAAAATCAGTTCAAATTAAAAGATCTAGGAAGGTTAAGTTACTTCCTAGGGATTGAGGTATCCTATTCACCTCAAGGAATATATTTATCCCAGAGGAAATATGCATTAGGAATTTTAGAAGAATCTGGTCTTTCTGGTGCAAAACCTTCCAAAATTCCAATGGAAAGACACATAGATTTAAAAAATGATAAATCTATGTTAATTAAAAACCCAACCTTCTATAGGAAGATGGTTGGAAAATTAATATACCTCAACATAACAAGGCCAGATATAAGTTTCTCAGTAAACTGGCTGAGTCAATTTATGCATGAGCCAAGAGAGGTTCATCTAGAAGTCCTGTTTAAACTAATAAGATATATCAAAAATGCTCTAGGACAAGGATTATTATACAGTAGAAATGCAAACATGGTGATTAGAGGGTATTGTGATGCGGATTGGGCAGCATGCCAAATTAGCAGAAAATCCTTGACAGGATTCTGTATCATGCTAGGAGATTCATTAATCTCTTGGAAAACAAAAAAACAGAACACAATAGCCAGATCATCATGTGAGGCAGAATATAGAGCTATAGCTCAAGTGACTTGTGAAATTGTATGGATTCACCAATTGATGAATGAACTAAAAATCAAAATACCAATACCCACAGATCTTTACTGTGATAACAAATCAGCTATACATTTAGCGAATAATCCAGTATTCCATGAGAGGACAAAACACATAGAAATAGATTGTCATTTCATAAGAGAAATGATAAATCAAAAGAAAATCTCATTAAAACAAATTGGAACTAAGTTCCAACTTGCTGATTTTCTAACAAAAGCACTTGGTGATAAAGAAATAACAACTTTCCATTCCAAGCTTGGAATTTTAAATATATATTCCAAGGCTTGAGGGGGGAGTAAAGGAAATACAAGTTAACTAAGAGCAATTAACTTGTATAAACACAATCTCTGTTTGCAGGACCTAATTGACATTTCAGATGGAACATCATTGTATAGGAAATAACCCAAACGAGTGTGTGAGATACTGAAGAAACTTAAGGCGAAAGTGCAAAAGTTTCATGAAGTCCCACACGGTAATAAACAAGAAACTTAAGGTCCAAGTTGCAAAGTTTCCAATTAAACTTAATGGACTAATTCACGCATGGGCTACAACAGTTGGGCCAAAGACCAATTAGCTTAGCAAATATTTGTAATAACAAATAGTTAATTAGCTAAGTTAGTTAGGGTTGCAATTAGTTTTAAAAGACCAATTAACTTAGCTAATATTTGTAATAACAAATAGTTAAGTTAGTTAGGGCTGTAATTAGTTTAAAAGGAAATCATTGTGACTTGATTAATTAAGTTAATTACATTCAAATTGTAATTGAAAATACTCTAATCTCCCTCCAACGGCTTCTAGGTGACAGTTAAGTCGCATAACCCTAGAATCCGCCCCAATCCTGCGCTGCTCCACTTCTACCCAATTTCTACCTTCAACTGAGCAATTGAATCCGGTAGCAGCCAAGCGAGTAGGAGATTTAACAGAAGAAAGGGAAAAAGAGGGGGGAGGAAAAAGGAAACGGAAGTGGAGTGAAGAACTTCCACACTACGGCGAGGTTGGGATACAAATGGAGACGGAACTCCGACGAGGGGTCATCCGACGATCGTGTGAGGCGGTGCTTGGGTGGACTGATAAGGCTGGACTGAAGATCGATCGGAGACGGGCGGCGAGATTGCTGTGACGGCGGCGACGGCGCAGGTGTACTCGACGGCAGTCGGATGAAATTAGGGTTGGAATTTCGAGGAGCAAATGATTGTAATTTTTTTTAATAATTCTGTTATTGTATCATATTTATACTTTAATTGAATTGAAAATACTCTAATATTTAAGGAGTCTTTTGCAAAATTTTAAAATTAAATAGGTCTTCAAATTCTGATTTAGCTACATCCCATTGAGTCCATCACGTAGTCCTTGAAGCGCGCCGGCGTCTTCTTGGTTCGGCTCGGCTTTTGGTAGGATGAACCCGGTTCAGTGTCTTCAAACGACCTCGAGCCAAAGTCTTCTTCCCCAATCTGTCCGGCTAGGTCTTCCTCCGAGTTTCGCACAACAGCGATGTCATCGGTGGCGTCGTCGTAGTCCAATGTGATCGTATCATTTTGTTGAGATTTCCAATGTTATCCAAAAACCTGATTTCTTTTTATCACTTCATGGTTTGATTTCGATGGTTGGGTTGGGGTTTCCACTATGGATGATTGGGTTTTTTGTTTGTTTGTTTTGTTTTACTGTCATGACCGAGTTTTTCTATGGTTGTCATGATATATCGTAATAGAGTCATTTGAGTCCATTTCAAAATATAGATATTTTATTTAATTCCAGCTTTGATCATGTTAGTTCTAGATTTCCAGGTTTTTTGATGGGTTGATGGTGTTGATGCATAATTGGATTTTCTTTTTCTTAGCTTTATGACTGGATTTCTATTTCAGCAGGTTGTTATGATCGGTATAGAACCATTGAGTTCATTTTGACACGAAGATATTTTATTTATTTTCTGATTGATTGATGATTCGTTTCAGATTTTTCAAATATTCCGATCGAGTTTTAATTTTATCCCGGTTTAGATTTGTTGTTTTATCAACACGTACTGTGATTTATTTTATCTATTGTCAGAATTTTATTTAATCAGTCTTGAGAGTAATTGTGTTGGTATGAATTCTTGAGAGAATGGTTTCAACTCCTTTTTATTTTATTTCTGTTGGTAAGTTCCAACTTAGTTTTTTTGGTTGGGGTTGTATATATCCATTTTTTTTGTGATTAATGAGTGAATGATATGTGAGTGATTACTGCATGTGAACTAGTGAGTGAAATTTTGTGAATAGTGACTGAAGTGGTACTCCAGTGAGAATGCATGGATAATAGTGTTTGAAAGTGAATTACGATTATTCTGTGATTGTGATATAAATAGTGTAAATTAATGTGATTTTCATTGATTTTGATTCTTTATATATGATGTGTCTGACATCAGGGAACCCATACTAAGTCGATGAAATAATTGACTCACCCATTTTGTGTTCATTGTGTGATAGGATGGAATCAATGAAAAGATGCACGACGATCCAGGGACGAAGTGCATTGAGTTTTTGTTTTGTTTGTTTGGTTAAACGGTATCTAGGGTAGAGATTATTATTTAGATGAATTACAAAACATGCATGTTTTTTTGGATATTGATACCTAAACTTATGAGCGTGTTCATCTTATATTGAATTGGTTATTAATTTACGATACTCACCATCACGTGTGTATATTTTATGTGAAATAAATTTAGTAGTAGTTTACGACAGTTAACATTCCATCCAGGGATTAATTTTAAAAATCACATCAAAATTCAACTTATTTTGAAAATAGTTTAATTTCGAACAACTGATGAAGTTTTTTGCTAATTATATCGGTATCGTTTATTATTTTAGATATTTTAACTAATCTTTTTTTTAAATCCAACCTAATTTGATATTTTCTTTATAAAATCTAAATATATCAAATTTTCTATTTAAGTTCTTCGCTTTATTTTAAATTCGTAACTTTGCTAATTATTTTTGTGGTGTTAACTAACCCATTTGATGAATTCCGCTCTATTTAAATCTGTTTGTTCTTCGATCGATATATAAATCCTCGAATCGGTTATTGATCTTGGATGCAATTTTAATCGAAGCCCAAGAGTGCATTTTAATCGAAGCTTTTAAGTATTTTCCATTCCTGAAAGTTTTTGATTGCTCGAATACCAAATTTACTGAAGTCGGAATTGAATCTATTGGCCGTTCATGTCCAAATTCGAAAGTTTTCTGCTTCCGTAATTATCTTTTGATTCACTCGTAATATGAATTCAATAATTTTCTAGCACTTGTCCTGGCGAAAAAATATGCGTGGTTTGCATAAATTGAAAATTGGTGAAGAAGTGCTCGACGATGATGGTTTGCTTGCCATTCTTGATGGTGCTCCCATCTTGAATTACTAATTGTTCGTAATTACCTCCACCTTAAATTCGGAAAAAAGCTGAAACAGAGATATAGAATCCTCGATATGATATGAGATTGAATCATCGCACTACAAAAAAAAGGATATTGTATGACGGACTTTATCAATGCGTCATCAATTGGACGACAAGGTAGAATCAGATTCAAGTTGCAAAGATAGTATGGTGAAGAAAGGTTAGGGTTATATAAGGATGAAGGTAATATTTTCAATAATACCTAATTAAATGAGATCAAAGCTATCAAATGATTCAATCATGAACTTCTATAATATTTCAATTTAATTTTGTTTCAGTTTTTTTCCGAATTTAAGGAGGAGGCAATTACGAACAATTAATAATTCAAGATGAGAGCAAGCGTCAAGAATGGCAAGCAAACCATCATCGTCGAGCGTTACTTCTTCGCCAATTTTCAATTTATGCAAACCACGCATAGTTTTCGCCAGGGCAAGTGCTAGAGAATTATTGAATTCATATTGCGATTGAATCAAAAGATAATTGCGAACGAAAACTTTCAGATTTGGACACGAACGGCCAATAGATTCAATTCCGACTTCAGGAAATTTTGTATTTGTGCAATCAAGAACTTCCAGCAATGGAAAAAACTTACAAGCTTAGATATATGCGCGTCACTTTCGGCAATAAACTCCTCCAAACAATCTTTACTCCGATCAACGACAGCTAGTTCAAGCATTTTAACATTGGATGTACCAAAATGAATCTTAGTTCTTACCAAATCCTAATGGTTGTACCAAAAAATTATTTTAAACTCATTTATGTACAAATTTTATAAATCACGTCAAAATTCAACAAATTATATATTATTTTGAAGATAATTTAATTTCAAATAACTTTGATCTCGAAGTTTTTTTACTAATTATATCGTTATCATTTATTATTTTAAATTTTTTAAACAACCTTTTCATAAATATATAGAAGAAACTTTAAGCACATCTTCAATGAGTTCAAAAACGTTCATGAAATCTTAGCCTCATATTTTAAAAAAATAGTACACAAATGGAGGGGGGAATTCAGATGAAATGAATGGAGGATTTCATATGCGTTTTAGGCTTACCTAAGAGGGACTCACCTGAAATTTTTCCATTCGCGACTCATTTCATTCTCATCCAGTGGCGAATGTAGGGGGGCTTGGGGGGACTCATTTCTTCTCCTCCTCCACCATTACACCATTCATTTAATTTTTCTCCATTTCACGTGATTTCGTAACCTAGGCTATAGCTTTATACAAAGAAAAAGAATAAAGATATTTTTTATCCACATTTCTTATTGTTAAATTTGTTATTAATTTAGATCTTTTTTTTACATAGATAATCAATGGATAAATTTGTGATCAAAATACCTAAAATAAATCAATCAATTTCAACTTCATCATCCAATCTACAACCATTTAGAGAGTCACTCGATATAAGTAAATTACCTTCCGATCCAGGATTGCGAAAGAAGATAAATGACTACAATCTAAATGACCGAGATCAAATAAAAAGATATTATTTGCAAAAGAAACCTTGTCAACCACGTCAACATGAATTTTCATTGAAGATGATTAAAAATCAATCTAGAAGATTTTGTGTATTATGGTTTGACAAATATGATTCATGGATTGAATATAACATTTCAAAAGACGTCGTTTTCTGTTTATGTTGTTATTTATTCTCGGAAACAAATGAAACTGCTTTTACTTGTAAGTAAAATTTATTTATTAATTTCCTTATAACTTAATTAATTTTTTTTAATCATTGATGTTGTTTTTCCTTTTAGATTGATCATGTTTTGCAGTCAGAGGTTTTTCTAAATGGAATAAACCAAAATATTTGGAACAACGTGTTGGGAGAGATAATAGTCATCACAATGTTGCAAAGAGTAAATGTGAATTTTTGAATTAAGTTGTCGCAATCATATGGTTGATTTTTGGTTGAATGATATTTTAGTAACCTATGTTGAAAAAGATTTATTTTTTAGTGTAATAATGATGATATATTGTAATGATGATATATTGTATCGGTACTAAAATATAACGCATCGTCGAGAACAATTGGATTGAAAAAAAAAAATTTAGTTAAATTATTTAAAATTAGCCCTCCGGAGAAAAAAAAATTTTGGATTCGCCGTTGTTCTCATCCTTAGTTAACAACAAAATGTTTCAAAAATGCTTACTGGGTATTTCTTAGTCTCTGAGCTTAACAAGCAAATGGGTGTAGGGTACCCGTTGTCTTACCCGCTCACTCCTACGAATCACCAATAAGATTTCAATTTTTGTTTATATATTTAATGTGTTTCGTTTAGTCCCACATGGCCCATGGGTACATTTTTCATGATCATTCATAGTTATTATATTCTAATTTATTTTTAAAGATAAGCAGTGACGAAAATTACAAATATTGAAGGGTATTTCAATATATTTTATTAATAAATATAATAATAATTGTATTTCTAAATTTATTATTTTAATTTCATGTGTTTCGTTTAGTCCCACATCGGTACATTTTTTATGATCATTCATAGTTATTATATTCTAGTTTATTTGTAAAGATAAACAGTGATGAAAATTACACTTATCGAATGGTGTTTCGATATGTTTCATTAATAAATACAATGATAATTATATTTCTGAGTTTATTATTTTAATTTCATGTGTTTCATTTAGTAGTCCCACATCGGTGTATTTTTCATGATCATTCATAGTTATTATATTTTAATTTACTTTTAAGTATAAGCAGTGAGGAAATTTTCAAATATTGAATGGTGTTTCAATATGTTTCATAATAAATATAATGATAATTGTATATCTGAGTTTATTATTTTACAAAAAATATCAGTTAACAACCTCTCTTTTGAGTTCTTTGAGAACTTAATCTCTGCCCTACGTTATTTTTTCGGACCAATCCTCGCCGTCCGTGATTTACCTGTTGCAACAGGTCATCATTTTTCTATTTTCTCAATTATTTTATTCAATTTTCATTAATCTTTCTTTCACTCACGTAACATTCCATTTATTACATTGTTTGATTTGGAAATTTTTTTTTAAAAGCTGTCATCATTTTCCATTTCTACCTTTCTATCAAACATTCCATTTTTGCATCTTCTTCCTCATTTTTTTCTCCCCGCATTCTATCTCCCTCCTCTGCCGGATTTTTCCAGATTTTCTTCCTCCGTCGTATCTCCGCCCCCCCTCCTTCCCTGCCGGAATTTTTAACGATTTCTGCTTGTAATTTCTTTTCTACCTCTTACACTCTCTCTCTTTCCCTCCATTTAAAATTGTTTCCGTCTACCTCTTTTCTATTTTTCTGTAGTTGATTGCCAAATCTTCGTCTAAAAAGACTTTTCTTACATTGAATGCTTATTTTCTTCCTCCATAGCATATAATGACTTCTCCAACATCATTTGGCAATCAACATCGACCTATCAGCCTGCAAGTTTCCCCCAACACCAATTCAATTTTCGTGACCCCTCTTCCATATCGTTCACAACAGTTTACATACGATCACACAAATACATTTTGCAACGTTAGCTTGAAATTTCATTTTAATTCTCCTCAATGTCAGAAAAATGCCAATACTAAACCTTCCAACGTTGTTTTTTCAACGCCCTTGGATCCTGATGCCCCTGCAAGCAACATTGTTCAGTCAGATTTTGTCCAATGCACCTCTGCTGAAATTAAGGAATCCCCCGCTAATATGAGTTACGGAACTGCTAAAATACCAAATAGTATAAATTGCCAATTCAATTTTCCTCATTGTCAGACCACTGTTAATCCTATAGATTCCAGTGTCAATGTTTCTCGTTCCTTGGATCCTGATAACGTATGCTGCACTTTTTTTGATTCAGAGAATGTTCAATCCGCCTCTGCTGATATCAAGGAATCCTCTGTTCAAATTCCTACTAACTCCGCTAATGTAAGTTACGGTACTGCTAAAACCCCTGACAATCATTTGAAAAGAAAATTTTCCTCTACTGGTGGATATCCAACATCTCCTAATCATGAAAATGGATCTTCTGGTTACAGTCAATCCAGTAAGCCATGCCCTATTGTAGGTGAGGTTTTTCTTTCGTATGAAATGGTTGTTCAATCCTACTACGATTTCGCATCCTCTATCGAATTTTCTGTTCGTTTAGAATCGACGCAGAATATATTGGACAAAGAAACTGGTCAAAAAATTCTTGTAATGAAAAGGTTGTGTTCTAAACAAGGCAGTCCCAATCTAATACTTCCACCGACCAACGGTACTAGCCGGAAGAATAGTGTTTCTAGATATGGTTGTCTGGCAAATATCAAATTTAAAAGAATAGACAGGTCTGATAAGTGGGTCACTGATTCTGTAAATTTAGATCATAATCACCCATTTACCACCCCCTCAAAAATTCGATACCTTCCAATAAATCAGTCAATATCTCATACTTCCAAAATACTGTTTTCATCCTTAGCTGATGTTAATGTTCCAGTATCACAGCAGACTGCCTATTTCTCTAATCAACTTGATGGACCGGAGAATATGGGCTGCATGACATTGGACATCAACAATATGGTTCGTGATGATCGCATAGACCTGAAAAATTATGACGTCGACTTGATTTCGAAATGAAGAAGTTAGAAAATGCGCAATTCTTTTATGATCTTGTAAAGGATGATGAAGGTCGTTTGAAATACCTCTTTTGGGCCGATCCTACTATGATTGAAAATTATAAGTGATTTGGAGACTCCGTTACTTTCGACACGACCTATAAAACCAATGTTTATTCCATGGTGTTCGACATGTTCTGCGGTGTCAATCACCATCGGAAGACTACAATATTCGGTAGTGCATTTTTAAGGTATTTCGTTCATTCATTGTAATGAATCCTTCTCATTTTTGTTTCATCTTTAAGCCTTTATTTTCGCATTAAATTATTATTTTTTGGTTTATCTGTGTAGTAACGAAAACGTAGAATGTCTTTACATGACTATTTAATACTTTCAAACAATGCATGGGTCACCCTCCGCAATCAATTATTACAGATCAAGATTTGGCGATAAAAGGTGCAATATCTCGTGCTTTTCCAGAATCATTTCATCGTTTATATCGTTGGCACATAACCAATAAGTTGTCTACCAAGGTCCCCACAGTAAGCTAGAATACCAATTCTCTAAACATGTTCTACAAAATTATTAAATTTTCAGAGACTCCTAAAGATTTGAAGACTCATGGTCTCTTTGAATCACAGAGAATAATCTGTCCTCAAATGTATGGTTGAAAAATTTATACGACATCCGTTACTCATGGGTTCCATGTTTGATGTGTTCACATTTTTTTGCTGGAATGCATTCTACCCAAAGAAGCGAAAGCATGAATTCTTTCCTTAAGACCAAAGTAACAGCCAAGAATCGACTCTTTAGCTTCGTTCGGCGATACCAAAATATGATAAATACCATTCGCGAGTCCGAGAATTTGGACAATCACAAAGATACATTCTGACACCCAAGATTTAATATGGACATTGAGAAAGACGCTCTGAGTTTTTTTACAACTTCTATTTTCCTTCTTTTTCAAGAGAAGATGTGAAAAAGCTTCTTCTACCATATATTACCACCGAATGACCAGTCCTCCAAGGTATTTTTTGCTCATCATTGATCTAAAATTTCGTTTTCTTCCCGACAATGTCTTTCCAAAATTTTTCTTCTTAATTCGTATAGGATATTCAATATCTACCTGTTCTTTCTTTAGAAAGACAGACTGTATTATTCAAATTCACTATTAAGAAAGGGAATTCTACACCGACTTGCTCATATCATCGATTTGAATTTAGTGGGGTTCCATGCTCTCATCTTATACATTATCTTATTGTCAACGGTTACCGAAGTTTACCAGACGTTTTAAAAATGCCGAGGTGGAACAAACTATGCCTGACGAACAAAATTTCTCCATCTCTTCCACCACCTGACAATCCATTGTCTAAGTATGTTGTAATGTCACAGACATTGATGAATTATGCGAAGATGGGACAACCTCAACTTGATATACTACTCAAATATGGTGAAGAGGTTCTTCAGAAACTCAGAGAAACTATAGTTGTTCCTAATTCATATTCTAGAACATCAATCACAAGAAGTAAGAAACCTAGAACTACACCAGTGATGATTGCCCCTTCGCCCAAGGTTAAAACTAAGGGTAGTGGTAAGAGCAGAAGACCGACCAAAATTGATGCAGCGCGAATGAAGAGCGCAAAAGAAATATATCGCGATCCAGTTGCTAGGAAGAAATGATCTGTCTTCTCTTCTTTTATGTCGTTAACAATTTATTTTATGAACCAGAAACATCCACATTTTAAGCACTTACGTCGTTATCCCTTTTCTCCGAACTCTCATAATATCTATTGTTCTTCCGCTAATTTCTAATGTTACCTAGGTAGTACATATTGTGTTTCTGCTAATATGTAGTTTTGTTATTATGACTTTCTGTACTGATATTTTTTTGTGTGCTTCTGATACCACTGTGTTTCGCTACTTTGTTGTATCCCTCCGATATTATGTTGTTACGTTACCTTGTAGTATGCGTCCGCTATTCTAACCACTTACGTCGTTACCCCTTTTCTCCGAACTCCCATAATATCTATTGTTATTCCGTTAATATCTAATGTTACATAGTTAATGCATATTGTGCTTCTGCTAATATGTATTTTTGCTATTATGACTTTCTGTACTGAAATGTTTTAGTGTGTTTCTGATACCACTGTGTTTCGCTACTTTGTTGTATGCCTCCTCTATTACTGTGTTACGCTATCTTGTAGTATGCGTCCGTTATTACAGTATTACGCTACTACATAGTATGTCTCCGCTATTACGGTATAACGTTATTATGTAGTCTGCCTCTGCTATTACGGTGTTACGCTATTTTGTAGTATGACTCCGCTATTACTGTGTTACGTTACTTTTTAGTATTTCTCCGCTATTACTGTGTGACGCTACTATGTTGTCTGCCTCCGCTATTACGGTGTTACCTGATAATCCATTATTGTGTTACGCTACTATGTTGTGTGCCTCTTCTATTACTGTGTTACTCTACTACGTGATGTGCCTCTGCAATTAAGGTGTTACGCTATTATGTAGTACTATTACGTTGTTATGCTACTATGTACTATGACTCTGCTATCACGTTTACCCTACTTTGTAGTATGCCCCTGATATTATTGTGTTACGCTACTTAATAGTATGCATCCGCTATTACGTTCTTACGTTAGTTCGTATTATGCTTCCTATAATACTGTGTCACGCTACTATGTAGTATGCCTCTGCTATTACGGTGTTATGCTACTATGTAGTATGCCTCTGCTATTGCTATGTTACACTACTTTGTAGTGTGCCTCTGCTATTGCTATGTTACACTACTTTGTAGTGTGCCTCTGCTCGTACGGTGTTACGTTACTCAGTAGTAGTCCTTCGTTATTACGTTGTTACGTTACTCTGTAGTACGACTCTTCTATTATGGTTACGCTACTATGAAGTATGCCTCCGTTATTACGTTCTTATGCTACTATATAGTATGACTCTGTTATTACGGTTACGCTACTATGTAGTATGCCTCCGCTATTACGGTGTTACTACGCTACTATGTAGTGTGCATCTGCTAATATTGTCTGGTATACTTCTACTATTATGTAATATGTTTCTGCTAATATCTGCACTTAGCCCAACACGCTTATATCTTTCTGCCAATAATTTTTGGTTTAATCATTCCTTCGATACATCTGTTTAAATGTGTCACAAGCATTCTATAAACAGACAATAAGTCTAATTTTTGCAAAAAGTATATGTTTACTTAGACTAATAATTATACTTGAAATTGTAATTGTTAAATATGTGAGAGTCTCGCAACGCCACTTGTAGTATGTCGTGGACAATTTTTTTCCTAATGTTTTCGACGTCTTTCTTGCTCCAAAGTACAGGTTCACCAAGATATATGCATTCCATGGCGGCCATTACGTATATCCCTGTATCTTCAGGATTTTTAAGGAATGCCTGCGGAAAATATGGAGTTGATTCACAAACCCAGGTAGACAAGTTGTGGTCTGAATAAATCCCACGGATGTAGTGATCCAACCACAGAGTCTGCAAATTAAATTACAAAGTAGCATTAAATTCTTACACAGTTCAATTTCAAAGATTTATCAACCACGTGTTTATTCACTTACCATATTCTTGTTTTGTTTGATCATGTCCTCGTTGTCTTCGTACGGAGAACAGTGGATGTACTTTTTCTTTGTTATGTCTAACTGTATCAAATGCCAATAACCGTATATTTCAATGGGCGCTAATATTGTATGGATCATTTCCCATTTGTCTACTTTTTCACTTAAAATTTCTTTCAGCTCGGCAAATTCCCTCATGTTCAAGTTTCTGTTTGGAGCTATCCCTTTGATTTTTTTCTATGTAAAAGAAATACCTGAGTCATGCATGAAATAGTATTTATATTCAAATGTTATATTAACAAAAGAATATTACCATTTTTATTGGGTCAATGAACTTGACTGATTGTGCGAATAATCTGCGATATACCATTTTGCGGCGGAGAACTCTTATGAACATTGAGATGCACTGGAAATTAATACGAACATTCATATTACTATTTTTTTTATAATTATATCTGAAATTCTTATTACTTACGTGGCTTCATACGGGAGCCTTGGCGAGTAATCCAATTACCCACGTAGAATCACATCTAACGTTACCTATTTCCAACAGACCCTCTTTTGCTGCAATTTCTTATAATTTACCACTTTCCTTAACGTCCCGTACATTCATCCCAGCCCTGGTAATGTGGTTCTTCCACATCTTCTCTTTCATTATCCTTTCCATCTTAGCCTTCCTCACGTCTTTCTGTAGCATTGATTAATAATTTTGGTTGAACACCAACGTATTTAGAATTAAGGTCGACGAACAATGAAACTTACATGTCTTTCTATGATCCTTTTGACAAGAGAACTAGGTTTGTTTTTGTTCATCTGTACGGAGATTGGTTCATTATCCAACCTATCTTCTTCCGAAGACAGATCGATGATCTTCGTTGGTATACTAAAAATTGCTTCGTTTCTCGGTTGACCACATGCTTGAGACGCTAGGCGACAAGCCTCCTCTATAAATGTAGGGTCCTCTTGAGATGACAGAACATAGTCTGACACAATTGTTTTAGCACCTACAAGAATTTTTCAGAGCACATCAACTATATTCATTGTTATTTTGCTTAGTTGTTATGGACATTACCGCTAGTCGAAGGTATATTCTCATGTTCATTCACAACTACAGGTGCATCCATATCCAAATCCGGAAAGTCAAAAGATAACTTGATAGGTGAACCTACATAAGGCTTCCTTGTATTGATAGGATCTGAATACAAACAAAATTATTGTCAGTTTTTATTTGCTTTTAGTCTGAAAAATTTAAATACAAATAATACCATCATCAGTTAGGTCTATGGGCTTCTCCGTGAAGTCCTCTGTATAATCCCGTAAACTTTCACTTTTAACTTTTACAAACATATACTCAGATATTATTGGATTTGAGTATAAATATTCTACCTCCTCCGAACTCTCGCTTTCATCTCCGCTAACTACATTTCTTAGCATCATTATTAATATTCCTAAAGAAGAACTACAAATACTAACTTTACGTAATGTACATTACTTGTAGAAATTTATGTTTACCTTCGATAATTAGCACATCTTTCTCATTTTCGTCTGACGAAACTTTTCCTTTCATTTTGTTATCAGTGACTACAACATCTGGAAAAAAAAACTTATTGTTCGTGTTAGATAATTCGTTACGTATGTATTCATGCAGAAAAACATCTTTCAATTTGTACATTTTCGTGTAATACAATTATAAGACAATGCTCAATAATTGGCAGTACGATGCATCACATTATCATACTGACATATCATTTTAACAGACTATAGTAGAATACTATCAATTATAGGATGTAGTTCATGTAATAGCAGAACGTTTATTATTTTTAGCATGGACAGATCTTGAATTTAGAGATTACCTTGAATAACATAACCTGCTAATTAACAATTTCAAATATTTCACATCAGTTGGAAAACATTTTTCAACAAGAACAATTATAGGTATGTTTTTCTGTTCATCTTCTACAATTATAGGACATAGTTCAAATAATAGCAGAACGTTAATGTTCTACATTAACAAAATTCAAAGTTATAGGATATGACTTAAGAAATAGCAGAAGGATCATTTATTTTAGCACTTTAACTATTGCATCATCAGTTTAGCTAACATAAACACAACTACAATTTTTCGATTTCCAACTTTTCACAATGATTCAAAACACTATGTTGTACATCTAGAATTCAGTCATAGGACATAATTGTTGTAATACTATACTATGTAAATATTCAAGCACAAAGTAGTAAACATACTATTCAAAAAAATTTCATACATATTGTTCCCATGCATATTCCTAATCTTTTCTTCGTAGACTAACAATTCGTGTCTTCTTGGCCCGCGTACTTTGAACTGTTTTGTCATCAACTGCACTAGTAATCTTCTTTGCTTCATTGTTTTCATCAGCTTTGTGTGTGTCATTTACGTTTATATCTGAAATAAAAGTTATCAATTTCAGTGTCATTTACTTTCAAAAAATTAAAGAAAAATATAGTTCATACCTTCAACAGTTCCGTCCTGCTTCCCAGAACTTTCACCTACATGTAACATACCGGGAACCAACCCTCTCTTTATTTCTCATGTTTCATAGAACTCTTGTTTTACTTTAACAGTAGCCTTTTCATGAGACGGAGGTTTGTAACCAACGTAAGTCACCTCACAATTTTCTTCATTCAGTGTCGGAGTCAGGCATTCCTGGCTGACGTTGATATTGAATGTTGGGAAGGCGAAATCATTATCTTCCTTTGTAGAACTCTTCTTTTTCGCATCTTCCATTACAACATCTTCACATTTGTCTACATTTTCGCACTAAGTCTTTTTTTTATCTGTTATGTGTTCTGCATTAGGTGACTCAGTAACTTTTTTAGCAGAACCATCATCTTCATCAGCAGGATTGTCTTCTCTTATATCAGACAAAGAAAAATCTTTAGCAGCACTATAAGTCATAGGCATATCGTTGGTTACGTTTACTTTTGCGGGGCTCGATTTTGCACTCTTGACGTCATCCACCACTCCAGTAATTTTTGTCAGATTTAAAGAAACCTCTTGTGGATCTTCAACCACCTTCAATTTCTGGTTGCTTACATCCATAACTATAACATATTTTTCAAGCAATTTCATATTGTATCCATCAAAATCTGCAATGTCGAATTAGAAATTAAAAAAAAAACTTTCATATTAACGTATATGATGTACTTACTGTCTGGAGAAATTCCAGAGGATGTTCGACTATTGCCCGACGACCTACTGCTTCTGCGCAACATTGCGATATCCTGAGGCGCTTTCTTCTTCTTAGGTTTTTTTGGTTTCTTGGTATTAACTCGTTATCCAAAAATTTCCTCATACTTCGCTTCTACCTCAGCCTTTTGTTTCTCTCGTCTATCAAGCACTAAGTTCTTTTTAGCAGAAGAATGTCTTTGTACTATCTTCTTCTTTGAAATAGGTATCATAATAGCCTTTCCTTTTAACTTCCGTTTTCTAGCAGATTCTTCGTCCTCGCTGTCTAATGACATTAGTTCATCTTCCACAGAATTTGGCACAGATTCATTCCGATCATGACTTGCTGATGAACTTGAACCCGTAGCCGATACACCATCAGATTTTTGCATTTGTTCTTCCACATTCATTCTTTTCTCAAAAGAAATTCCATCCACAAAAACCTATTACATGAAAAAATTTCAATGCATCAATTATTCAGTGATAAACCAAGTTCATAGCGACGACATTTTATAAATAAGTACCTCATCATCTTCAAGTAGGTCTAGATTCCTTTTCAAGTAAACAATCTGACCACTCCATTTCTTATAATAAGGTTCATTGTCGATATATGGCATGTATGACGATGCGACCATCGTGTGTTTGAAAATCCATACCTGAAAAGAAAGAAATTTACGTAGCTGAATATTTCAATGAACATAATTATTTTTATGCTATTAATGTTTTTTATCAAATACCTACCATCAGACACATTACACAGCCATCTATGTATAGTTTTGATGGCTCGTTTGTTCTCTTGCGGCGCAGCACGCTGTCCCTGTACATCTCCATACGTTCAAACAACACTCCATGTAAGAATGCCGCTCAGTTATACTCGGCAATATAACCTATGTTTGAAACGTAATCCAAAAATTTCCTCCCTATACGGTAACTGTTTTTACAACAAAGTACTGTAATGAACAAATAAATAGTCCAAAGTCTTACCAAATCATCCTCATCGGTCTTAGACAAGGATTCAGTCATAGCCTTCTTGTTGATTGCTGTAATTTTCTGGACGACGACATCTTTTCTAATGTCGCAATTGGTGAGACATGTCTGATTACGTCAGTCACTCCCATCAACGCCCTTCAACAAGGACTAGGGTTCTGTTGCTTTATGCCGGACCCCCAGAGAGTTCCACAAATGCGGAGGAAGTGTCTACGTCAAGTACTCAAGGCAACACCTGAGAATCGCTGACTAGGACTACCAAGTCGCCGACTCCAGGGGTGAATCGCCGACTCTAGGCCTTATGGTCAGTTCTGGTAGACTGCCAACTTGGCTCATGGGGAGTCGGCGACCACACCTCTGAATCGGCGACTTCCATACCTGAGTCGCCGATTCTCAGCCGTTACTTGGGAGGACCCACGTTATTATGGCACCCTTAATTGGGCACCATAATGGAGTGGGCCCCACGCTAATGAATGGGGAAACGTCCCCCAGGACCCTATAAAAGGGGTCCTTGGGGATCCTCTACTCCCAAGTCATTCCCACTTGACACACACCCAACCAGAGCAATCCAAGGAGCCCGAATCGCCTACTCCCAAGAGAGTCGCCGATTCCCCTCCACTTCTGCAGGTACATTGACGTGGAGCGCGCGTCGTGGACTCCAAAGCCTCCGGCCCTCCTCGCAACCCCGCGAGCCTACTGGTAGCAGATTTTGTACTTCATCAGCTGACGCCGTTTGTGGGACTATCGAACCACGATATTCCGTCGTAATCGCGAAATTCTATCGAATTACGATATTCCGTCGTAATCGCAAAATTTTCTTCGCAAAGTTCAGCTCGATTCCCTTAGGGTGAGTCGCTAACTTTGTGTCAAGGAATCGCCGACTCCACCTAGTGAGTCTCCGATTGCAGGTTATTCTGCTAGCTAAGAGTGCTGTCCACGGCCAGACTCGAAAGAAAAGCTACCTAAAGTAGTCCCCGATTTCACTATCGTGTGTCGCCGATTCCACCCTGTGAATCGCCGACTCCACCTTGTGAATCATCGACTCCACTTGGTTTTTTCTCTCGGGCCTCAATTTAGCTCTAAAGTCAAAAAACCTAAGGCTAGTCGCCGACTCCACCTACTGAGTCGCCGACTCCACTTGGTTTCTTTCGAGTTAGCTCGATCAATACCTGCGTTTCGGTTGGAATTCGCTTTTGTCACCTATGGCTTCTGAAAGACAAAAGCACGATTACCATCTGAGGAACAAAGGCAAATCCTCAGTGGCACCCGATGGGGCACACACTGAGCATCCTCAGCAAAACATACAAGTTGAGAGGTTCGAGGATGCTCAAACTGATTTGTCTCCTCGGACATCCATCTCTCCCGCTCTAGAAGCGAGGTTGATTAACTTCATGGATAACATGGAAAGAAGAGTTAGCAACCTCGAGAAAGCGAGGAGTCAGAGAACCATCGCCCGCGAAAGAGCGGGTGAATCGTCTTCTCACAACTCTCCGACCACGGAGAAAAAGAAAGGTCCAGAACCATAAAAATCAAGAGCTGGACCCAGTAAGAGTCGCACTGAGAGGACTCTTACAACACGATTCGTAGAGGATCTCCGTCGGAAGCTGGCCGACAATCTAGTCGTCAGCAGTCCGATCGAGTTCCTAAGAGTCAAAAGTGCTCCTTTCCAAGAAGACCTTTTGAAGGTGGCCTTTCCACCAACCTGGCGGGTACCCAGAATAGAGTCGTACGATGGTTCGGGTGATCCAAAAGATCACGTCAACCTCTACCTCAATATTCTGGAGCCGCAAACCACTGACAACGCACAGCTGTTCGAGCATTCCCCGGCACTCTTAAGGGCAATGCCTATCGGTGGTTTTCCGGTCTACCAGCTGGATCAATCTCCAGCTTTGCGGATCTCGCGTCCAAATTCATCGCCCAACATATGGGGATAATTAGGATCAAACACAGTGCCAATGCACTGCTGGCACTGCGACAGGACAAACTGTCTCTGAGGGATTACACGATTAAGTTCACTTCACTGATGACAGAAGTGAGCGACTTAATCCCAAGTCTGGCCATTGCGGGGTACACAAATGGGCTAGTACCCTACTCCCCTCTGGCCCTGAATCTTACGCTCCGTAAAGTGGAGACCTTACCCGACCTCTTCCAACGAGCTCAATCATTCATTGAGGTGGAAGAGCAGAATGAAAACAAGCTAGTGGAACTTGAGAACACTAGCTTCAAAAAACAAAAGTTCGAGAAAAAGAGCTATAATGACTCCTCGAACAGATACACTGGCAATGTGGCTGATTCCTTCAGAAAGGAATGGAAGCCTAAACATGATAACAAGGTGTATCAAACATCCACCAAACAGTCGCCAAGGGGTCCACCTCAACCATAGAAGGATCGGAACCCACTAACAATCAGCAAAGGCGAGCTGTTTGAGAAACTGAAGAACAGAGCGGATCTGCCCGCTCCTGGCTCTATGGACCCTGCAACCAAGGATAGCCGTCAAAAAGGTGGAAGATTCTGTAAATTCCACAAGGACCACGGCCATCTGACGGACTATTGCAGGGAGTTCTCGTTTTATGTCGAGCAATTGATCTCGAACGGCGAACTTGACAACTTGGTCAGAGGATCCCGAGGTCGAAATGATTGCAAGTCTGACACGAAAGAGAAGCGTCCACGCTCTCCTTCGTCAGACAGCGACAATAGCGAGGGCCACCCACGGAAAACCATCCATATGCTATTTTGTGGTAGACCCACAGGAAGGCTAGCATAACTAAGAGGAGTAGGAATAAGCTGTCACCCAAAGGTCCCTGCATTTGGCACGCGGACAACATACTGCAATACTACGCTTAGTATTGAATACGTTATTCCTTAGAACCTCTTAGTCTATATGTTAGTTTAAATTGCAATGTAGAAAAATCAGATTTTACTTTTGTAATTTACATTTCAATAGAATTTACGTTTACCATCTACCTACGACTCTAACTAGCACCCCACATTATAAATCTATTTTGTCGCTATTGCCTTAATAGATTAACATCGTTTTGACACATTACGATTCAACCCGTTTCAGCCTAGATGTGGGTCCAAAAAAGTTACTCTGTCGCTACGGCCAGAGTTCAACCACGCATCAGGGTCTAGAAATAGAGTCCTAGGTAGATGATAGGTACAAATGAACCCAACCACAAAAGATTCTAAGTGCCCACCACACTGACCAGAATCTATTATGTCGATATGGCCTTAATAGATTAATAATCGTTTTGTTGCTAAAGCCCTAACGATTTCACCCCATCTCGTCGTTACGACCTTGATGTGGGTCAAAAGTTGCTCCGTCGCTTCGGCCGGAGTTGAACTACATAGTAAGGAATCTAGAAAACAATTCTAAAATTTTAAGGTCTAAAAAAAACAATCGTATCTTAATTTCGATATTTTTATCTTCCGATTCTTTTTTTCAATATTTTGTTTTCAACTCATTATTTTGATCGACATTGCAAGTTTTTGTTAATTGTGAAGTTTAATTCATTTCGCGAATTTAACCATAGACTGAGCTACGATTCGCTCGGCCAAGTCTATGCCCAGAGTGGCTAGCGATAGGGTTAGTCTAATTTACATCCAGAGCGGCTAAATTACGACTCGCGAATCTAGTTTCGGTTCTTAGTTACAATTCAAAGAAATTAAGTAAATAAACAATTAATTAAAAAAAAAAGCAAAGCGATTCATTAATAATGTTCCAAAAGATTACAAAATATTCTAAAACATCAAAAGTTACAAGCTAAAAAGAAAATAAAAAATCTAGTCTTCTTCGTCATTCTTTAGCTTGTCAAGAGCATCCTTGTTTTTCTCTTTCTCTTCGGGATGCTCATCTACCCATATCATGATATCCGAGATAAAGTCTTCGGGTAGTGATGGGAACACTGAGGTACCAAAAAAGCTAAGTTCTTGGAGTTGATCGAATTGATACTTCTTATCCAACTCCAAGTCCTTAGCCTTCTCCAGAAGTACGGAGTTCTCCTTCTTCAACATGGAGTTCTCCTTCTTCACACCATCCAACTCCTCCTTAGAGCGAGTAAGTTGGTCATTCAGCTCATTGCACTTCATCTCCAACTCAGAGTTAGTGCTCCTCAGATTCGCATTTGCGGCTTCAGATAAAACCACATTTCCAATCTCTGTATCCAGCTGGGCCCGCATGCTCTGCATCTCTTTAGAGGCACTCTTCCGTTCTTTACGGAGTCCCAAAATCTGCGAAACATAATCGTTGATTTCCTTCTTTTAGGACTCAATCGTCTTCTCCTTCTTCGGGATGACGTTGTCTCTAAGATTCTCAAATTTTCTTTGAGCATGGGCCAGCTTGCCCAGTTGCTTCTCGCTAGTCTTATACTTGGAGTCCAGTTCATTATATCGATCCTGAATTCTCTGGACGTCATTTATCGAATCCATGTCAAAACAAGCATGGGCCATGTAGCAAGCCTACACAAAAAACAAGTTAGCAAACAAAAAACAATAAAAAAGAAAAATGTTTTCGGAAAGTAAAAGCACTTACAGCATTCAGAGTTGTCATGAGCTCAGTCCGAACCCAACTCCCGGATTGTGACATCAAAATGGACATAGCATCCGACCTGACTTGTGGATCAGCTATAAAGTCAGGAAGGGGCATGCCACTCGTGTAAGGTGCGAAACCAGCCCGCTCAGGTGCGGCTTGAGAGCTCGAGCCCCTCTCAAATGTACTCGGGGCCTTGGGAGCCTTGGCTTTCTTCTCCAGTCTAATCAGCTTCGCACGTCGATATCTCTCAGCCATGTGCGGAGTGACAGTATCAAAATATAGAAGCGTTCGCTTCTTTGCGCTTGCTGTCTCTTCATCCGTAGGAGGTTTCTGAACCTCCACAACATCCTCGAAAGTAAAAGTCCTCACGCTGACAGAGGACAAATGGCACGCCACGGGGCAGGTGGTGAGCTTTCAGGGCCTGGGTAATCCTGGTGACGGCAATCACATCATCCGCCATCAAGCCCAGATTCACGCTCAGCTTCGCGCAATTCGGGTCAACCCAAACTTCCCGACTCCCGGGAAGAAACTCAGAATTGACAAACACAAATTCTCTCTTCCACACTCTATGGTTAGTGAGAAGATCATCCACTAGGTTACGATCGAGGTTTCGTCGCGCCAACCCAAGACGACCCGATCCAACCTTCCCATCCTTACACAACTTGTAATAGTTAAGGAAGAGGTAGGGGGTGGGAGTAACACCCAAACTCCAGCAAATGTTGAGGAATCCTCTCAACGTCACAAAGATGACAGCGAGACTTCAAAAGCAAGAAGCAATTCACTCATGAGCTCCGGAATGGGCAGCTCAGGGAAATGCTTGAAGTACATCTTAGGTAGAGCCTGGAACCCCGGTGGTGGAAGGTTCGCAGGTTAGTATCGCGACACCCAGAAGCGGGGGTGTCCGGAAATCTTCATCGCCCTCAACAAATTTCGGGCCTCTTTCGCATTAATGATTGAAGGGGGATGCACTTCAGATTGACGCGCAAGCGTCGCTACAGTCATAACCTCTTCAAATCGACCCTTGCCCGAGCGATCGACGGGGAGCAATTGCGTCGCGCCATTGACATACGTTTCGCAATGCGCGTATCCGGTCGGATTCACGACCCCAATATAGTTTGAGGGATCGGCATCAGGATCTCGACCCAAATCCATCTCGACTGGAGATGGAGGAGTTCTTTCTCGTTCACGACGTCCCGCATTTGGAACAGGGACGGGAACTCCACGATCAATCACAAGTTCCTCGTCAAAATTTATATTGTGAGGATTATGAGTCTCCTCCTGGCCAGGCACATAGATTTTGCCTTTGCCATGGCCCCGTCGTCTTTTTTTTTTTTTGAATCATCGTCCTGAGATGGTCGCTTGTTAGGGTTCATCCCAGACACGATGACACCCTCAGAGCTCACAACAAGTGGCTCAGAATTCAAAGTTGAATCATCCACTGTCATGATAGGAATCGCCGACTCAACTACCAGAGTCGTCGATTCAACTGGCTCAGTCGCCGACTCATATCGTATGTTCAAGGCCTCAGAGTCGGTGGCCAACTTTTCCCTCCTCTTGAAGGAGGTCTTCTTCTTTGAAACCCTGGGAATCGGCGACCCCGAAGTGGGAATCGTCGACTCACCAAGGATTTCTCCCTGTTCAGCCTCTGGCACGTCTTCCGAAACCTTGTCCGGAATCGTCGACCCCGCAGAGGGAATCGTCGACCCAGCCAGAGGCTCCAGCAGCTCGTGCACAGAAGCACTCAAGTGATCGTCAAAGGATGGAACAGCCGGAATCGACGATTCAACGTCTTTGGGAGGAGACGGAATCAGCGACTCGACGGCGTTCAATACCTCGACGAGTGTCTCTTCTCCGGCCATCTCCACGATCATAGCGGCGGCCTCAGCATCAGTAAGGTGGGGGGTAGTTCCTGCCATCTCAGAATCGTCGATTCAAGTAAAATTGAACTAGGGAATCGGCGACAGAAGGATCTAGGGTTTGGTAGGCGATTCGGAATTGGGGAAAAGTGAAGTGAGAAGTGTAAAGCGCTCACCACTATTTATAACCCCTGGGAAAATTGCAAAAACCCCCTAGAGAATCCGAAAATTGCAAGGGAAGGAATCAGAAATCGATCTCCAAAATCCCTGAAATCACGCCCGAGTCGACGTTTCCCAAGCTGAATCGTCGATTCCGGCCACTATGTTTCAAAATTTGAGAGATATATTTCCTTAATTGGAAAATTTGCATATATCCTCCAAATATCTCTAAGGATCTCTTGAAAGATCCTACGTTTCACAGTAGGAGTCGACGATTCCCAGAAAGAGTCGCCGACTCAAGGGGGAAAATTTCAAAACAACCCTCACAGTTACCCAAAGCATAGGAGTCGACGACTGGGACACCCAGTCTCTGATTCAGGGCAAACAACATCACATTTTCAGGAGAGAGTATCACAAGCCCTCTCCGACACTTCTGTCGCTTCGGCCAGAAGTCGTCACATCTTCAGGAGGGAGTATCACAAGCCCTCCCCGACACTTCTGCCGCTTCGGCCAGAAGTCGTCGCATCTCAGGAGAGAACATCACAAGCTCTCTCCAACATCAGGGTTCAAACTTAAGTTATAATTGTAAATTACGAACGTAACCCTCGAGTTTGAAAAATTTGCATCCTTTGGATTTTTCATTCGCGTTATCTTTTACAACTCTACATTAATCTGGAAGTATAAATTATCCGCAAATTTAACCGTAGGCTGAGCTACGATTCGTACGACCAAGTCTACGCCCAGAGTGGCTAGCAATATGGTTAGCAGAGTCTGATTTACGTCCAGAGTGGCTAAATTACGACTTGTGAATCTAGTTTCGGGCCTTAGTTACAATTTAAAGGGTAATTTATATGAAAGATTAACAATGAAAAAACAAAAGATAGCCGATTAACAATCACTTCGAGGGGGAGTATCACAAACTCTCCCGACACTTCTGTCAATTTGGATGGAAGTCGTCAAAATAGAGGGGGAGTATCACAAGCTCTCCCGACACTTCTGTCGCTTCGGCCAGAAGTCGTCAAATTTCAAAGGAGAGTATCACAAACTCTCCCGACACTTCTGTCAATTTAGATGGAAGTCGTCACATTTCGAAGGGGAGTATCACAAGCTCTCCCGACACTTCTGTCGCTACGACCAGAAGTTGTCAAATTTTGAAGGAGAGTATCACAAACTCTCCCGACACTTCTGTCAATTTGGATGGAAGTCGTCACATTTTCAATGAGGAATATCACAAGTACTCCTGATGCTTCTGTCGCTTCGGCCAGAGGTCGTCACGCTTCGAGGGGGAGTATCACAAGCTCTCCCGACACTTCTGTCGCTTCGGCCAAAAGTCATCAAATTTCGGGGGGAGTATCACAAACTCTCCCGACACTTCTGTCGCTCCGGCCAGAAGTCGTCAAAAATTGAGCACGGTAAAATCTGTCGCTTCGGCCAAATTTACCAAGGATCAATTTGAGCAAAGGAGAGGCATCAAGGAAGGTAAAATTGCACGGTAAGTTCAATAAGTTAAATATGCGTTTTCAGATTGATTTAGTTATTTTGCAGGATGTTTTCTTTTTTGCAGGAAAGGTTATAATAGTGAGTCAGACTCAGATAGTGAGTCGGTCTATCTCGTCGCTTCAGCCTTGATAGACCAGAGGTCATTTTGACATTTCGGCCTTAATGATCTCAAGGGAGGAGTATCACAAGCTCTTCCCGACACTTTTGTCGCTTCGGCCAGAAGTCGTCGAAATCCAAAGGGAGTATCACAAATTCTCCCGACACTTTTGTCGCTTCGGCCAGAAGCTGTCACATTTTTTTGAGCATGATAGATCTGTCGCTTCGGCCAGATCAATCAAGGATTTATTGAGCATGAGGAGCAGCATGAGAGGCAGCTCCACACGGTAAGGTCAGTAAATCAATAAATATATCCTTTAGACTGATATAGTTGTTTTGCAGGTTGTTTTTTGTTTTGCAGACATAATTCTGTCGCTTCGGCCAGAATCGGACCAAGAATTATGTTGTCGCTTTGGCTTCAATAATTCTTCAAACACTTGGAGATCATTTTGTCACTTTTGCCTTAATGATCTCGACCCATCTTGTGCTTCGGCCTATGGGGTAACCGTCGTTGCGTACGTAAAGTCGTTCTTGATCAGGGTGGACTATAAACATCAGTTCTGATAGTGAACTAGATTCTGTCGCTTCGGCCAGAATCCACACATTCTATCGCTTCGGCCAGAACCCGATTCTAATAGTGAATCCACGCATTCTGTTGCTTCGGCCAGAATCAGATTCTAATAGTGAATCCACTCATTCTGTCGCTTCGGCCAGAATCCACAGCAAAAGTCGCTCCTGATCAGAGTAGGACTATAAACATGTAGTTCCGTTGGCCTGGAACTAGATTCTGATAGTGAATCAGTCCATCTGATAATGCATGGACCACGCGGAGTCAGTTGTGCCGCTGTGAGCGCAATGACTCAATCCCATCTTGTCACTTTGGCCTTGACGCGGATCACCTTGCCTGGGGAGGATACTGGCGGTACACGCATGTTTCTTATGCTCCCTTCAGGGGGGAGTACTGGTGAGACATGTTTGATTACGTCAGTCACTTCCAGCAACGCCCTTCAACAAAGACTAGGGTTCCGTCGCTTTATGCCGGACCCCCGGAGAGTTCCACAAATGCGGAGGAAGTGTCTACGTCAAGTACTCAAGGCAACACCTGAGAATCGCCGACTGGGACTACCAAGTCGCCGACTCTAGGCCTCGTGGTCAGTTCTGGTAGACTGCCAACTTGGCTCATGGGGAGTCGGCGACCACACCTCTGAATCGGCGACTCCCATACCTGAGTCGCCGATTCCCAGCCGTTACTTGGGAGGGCCCACGTTATTATGATACCCTTAATTGGGCACCATAATGGAGTGGGCCCCACGCTAATGAATGAGGAAACGCCCCCCAGGACCCTATAAAAGGGGTCCTTGGGGGTCCTCTACTCCCAAGTCATTCCCACTTGACACACACCCAACCAGAGAACTAAGGAGCCCGAGTCGCCGACTCCCATACCTGAGTCGCCTACTCCCCTCCACTTTTGCAGGTATTTGACGTAGAGCGCGCGTCTGGACTCCAAAGCCTCCGGCTCTCCTCGCAACCCCGCGAGCCTACTAGTAGTAGATTTCGTGCTTCATCAGCAATCCGAACTGAAATGCCTAAGCGACCAATCCGAAGTACTCTTTGCCTTCTTCTTCATTATCACGGCAAGCCCGCAGAATGGAATTCCAAGGATTTCGCCAAACTCCTTCACAGAAAACTCTAGTCTTCGCCCCTTAATAATAAAAATGTTTTTATCAATATACCTGCTTATGACATCGTCTAGAAGACGAGCTTTGATCTTGAAATCCGGAATTGCGTAGAACTGGCCGAAACAAGAAGCCTTTATTCTTCTTGTAACATTATCTGTGAACTGTATACATCCGTTTTTTGCAGCCTCGATGTATGTTGGTATTCCCGATCGATGACGAATTAAATAATTTACTGTTTCATTCAAAAAAATAGACATTATTAATATGTAACATGAAATTAGCAATGCATTAATTGGAATTACTTAACTGTTTGGCTCGTCATGTTGTTGTTTGTTAGTTCTTGCCCCAGATCTTTTAACAGCCGCTACAATTTCATCAGAAGATGAAAATGTATTATCAGTCAATGCACGTTTTTTAGCAGAAGCTTTGCCTTTCACATATTTCTTCTTTTTAGCAGAGCTTTCCATCTTCTTAGAGGTGTTAGTTGCCTTATCGTCATTATGGTGGTTGCTAATTTTTGTCTCAGATTGTTTAGCAATAGCTTGTATTTCATCAGAAGATGAAGATGTATTATCAGACAATAAATGTTTTTTAGCAGTAGCTTTACCCTTCACACATACCTTCTTTTTATCAGAGGCTTCCCTCTTCTTAGGGGTGTTAGTTGATTTCTTAGCCTCTTCTTCAATGACATCTTCAGTTATGGTATTTACAAGCTTTTTCTTCACATACTTCATTTTCTTCAACAAACGTGACGATTGACCTTTAGCATTTGTGCTCTTCTTTGCACTAATTCTCTTTTTGTCCTCTTCCATTAGTCTTCTTAGTGTGGATTCAAAATCCATTTTCTTAGATATTTTAGGAGACCTCTGTTCGATCGGACCTAGACAAACACAAACACAAACACGTTTCAAATTTAATAAAACGAAATTGCACATAATTATTCTTACACAATGAATAATTGAAAATTACTTACTCCCTTTTCTCTTTGAAAGAATAAATTGATGTGGATCTGGTGATGAATCCCTTTCAGAAGAAGACAGTTTGCATTCTATGTCATCATTCAGACTGTCGACTACAGAGTTGACACGTTTCAATTCACGCGCTGCATATTTACAAGATATTGAAACACAAATATTTCAACGACAATAATAAAATGAATATCAATTCAAATATCTATTATATTAGTAATCATACCATTAGATTTAATTTCTTCTTCTCCAGAACCTCTTTTGCCACTCTTCGTTCCGTTATCAGACGATATTTTAGCACACTAACTGCACACATCAAAGATTTAGTTTGATTAAAAAAACATGATATTAGATTTAGTTTTTGCCCAAAAAAAAATTAAACTACTAATAAAATGTGTATCTCTTTCAAACTAATTGAAGAAAGAACAAACAACCAAACTAATCGACTGGAAACAATGACATATGTAAATCGCAGAGAAAGAACATAGGAAACAAAACATTTCAGTATGAAATGACCAAAAAAAAAAGATAGAAAGTGGAAATACCTAAAACACAGAAAATATAAACATTAGAACAAAACTTATCTAACCTATTTATAGATTGACCCATTGTTTGATTCAAAAACAGTTTCCAAGGCAACTGCAAACGTCTATTGCATCAAAAATTTACTACGATGGACAACGGTTATGTAAACACCGATTGGGCCATGAATTTTTTTTTTCAATTTTTTTTAAACTAAATCTGGTCATGGGCGAGACCAGTGATAGAAAAAAAAAGGATGACTATCCAAAAAAGGAATTCAAACTAGGGACAAAGAAATCAAAGGACGAAAACCACTGAAAAAATAGGGGAGAAAAAAAAACAGTGATGCTCGAAAAAACATAGCTCAAGCTAATGTTAAAAAACCTACTAACCTTCGCCGGCCAACTACAAGACGTCGAAGAGGGTAGTCGGAAAAATAAAGATGAACGGACGACCTTTCTAACACAACCTAGAATCACACGTCGGAATGATGACGAACCGCAGAGCCAGACGACGACGGTGAGAGGGTACTAGAGGACGTCGACGCGGGCAGTAGCCTCAGTAGCCGCCGGTGCTAGATGCAAAAAAACGGACGAAACTAGCCGATCACCGGACGTCGCCGCGGGCAGTAGCTAGCGTGAGGAATAAGCGGAACAATGGGTTTAGGGGTTAGGAGAGAGAGAATGAAATTGAAATTAAATTTTTTTTGGAAAGAAATATTTCTTTTATTATCCTAGTACGTGTAATCAAATCTTCCACCTAGACAACATTAATGTACGTTAATAGCTTCCTAATATAGAAGAATCGATTAAAATTTTTTAATTTTGTTTCAACCGGTTGCATGCAACCTGCTACTTGTTTACCAGATTGCTGGTCCAAATAATCGACGGTCCAGGTGCTACAAGAAAACGAACGGCTATGTTGAAGAAGGGTTCTCTTAACTGATATACACCCTATTATTTTAATTTCTTCGTTTAGTTCCACATCGGTATATTTTTCATGATCATTCATAGTTATTATATTTCAGTTTATCTGTAAAAATAAGCAATGAGGAAAATTTCATATATTGAATGGTGTTTCAATATATTTCATTAATAAACATAATGATAATTGTATACGTGCGCTTATTATTTTAATTTAATTTCATGTGTTTCGTTTAATCCCATATCGGTACATTTTTGATGATCATTCGTAGTTATTATATTCCACTTTATCATAATAAACAAGCAATGAAGACATTTGCCAATGTTGAATGGTGTTTCAGCACTTTCGTAATTACATATTATGATCATTGCACGTCTGAGCTTATTATTCTTTTTTTTTTTTTTTTCGATTTCATCACATATGATTAAAGAAAATTATCGCCATTAAAAAAAAATTCAAGGTCGATTGTTCGAATTTCCTTCTGAAACCATGGCGCTAATACGCACCACCATCTTCTTCCTCCTCCGGCCAAGAACACACTTCTCTTCGTTTCCTATGCAAAAATCACTCTTTTCCACTTTTCATCAACTAGAGACCCACATCAGAGTCCAATGCAGCTCCGACGATTTCGACAAAACTGCTGCATTGAATCTGTTCGACGTAATGCTCAGCTCAAACCCCTCTCCATCGGTTTCGTCTTTCAATAACTTGTTGACCCGTGTGAGGGGATTGAGAGATTACCCACTTGTGGTTTGGATTTACAAGACTGCTCTGGCCGCCGATATTCTTTTTCCAGACGTTTACACGCATGGGATTCTTATTGACAGTTTCTGCCGGTCTGGTCGTTTGGACTTGGGGTTTGGAATGCTGGGTGATTTGATCAAGAGAGGATTGAATCCAAATGTTGTGGTCTTGAACAGTTTGATTCATGGGTTGAGTAAACATAGTAATAGTAGAAATAGTAGTAATAGTAGTAGTATCAGGGATGTCGTGGAGTTGTTTGAGAGAATGCCTGAGTTGGGTTGTACGCCTAGTGCTGCCACTTACGGTGTTCTTATCAGTTGTTATTGTAAAAATCACCAAATTGACTCAGGATTAGCAGTTCTAGGATGTATGATGAGGTCGGGTTGTCAGCCAAACCTGACGATTTTGAACACATTGGTTTACGGGTTTTTCAAATCCAAGAATATCTTTGATGTGATCCACATGTTAAGAAGAAGAACAACAACAACACTTGACATGGATTTCACAACAGATTTGATCACTTACAATACAATCTTCAGCTACTGTTTTCAGAACAATTTTTTAAATATAGGGTTTGGAATTTTCACAAAGCTCCTCAAGGATGGTATCAAGCCCAATATCATAACATTGAATTCCCTCATCCATGGTCTCTGCGAGGCAGATAAGCTCGTCGAAGCCACCACTGCTGTTTCGAGATTCCCTCAAATGGGCGTTGAGCCTGATGTCATCACATATGGTACATTGATCAATGGCCATTTCAGGTACAGCAGAAACAACAATGCCCACA
The DNA here is from genome assembly GCA_001185155.1 of Zostera marina. Lineage (NCBI taxonomy): Eukaryota > Viridiplantae > Streptophyta > Magnoliopsida > Alismatales > Zosteraceae > Zostera > Zostera marina. The sequence goes on along the minus strand of LFYR01001770.1, from coordinate 53,202 downwards.
CTGTTAAGCTGGGATTTGGGATATTTGGAGAAATGCTAAAAAGAGGTCATTGTTTCAATGCCATAATATACACCACCATGGTCAAAGGTCTGTGTGTGATAAACAGAGCTGATGAAGCCAGTGATCTTGTTGAGATGATGTACACTAAATTGGGTATTTCGCCCGATGTTATAACCTACAATACTCTGATCAACGGTCTTTGCTGCATCGGAGATACTCAGGCTGCTCTCAAATTGCTTAGGGAAATGGGAAGCGACAAGAAGATCCATTGGTGTGAACCTGATAAGGTTACTTACACTACCATAATCCATAGCTTATGTAGGTTGGGGGAGATGGATGAAGCTGTGAAAGTGTTGGAAGAAATGGATGGCAGCAATGATTTTACATAGAGCAATACAAAATCATGAATTCTTCGACCATACACTGTCTTGATTGACGACGACACACACACTGAGAAGATCTGTCTTCTGTGTTTTGGAAAATATGCACAAATGATTGATGAATGTAGAAACATACAAATGATTGATTTGAGCATTATGTATGGAGGTTCAGGTGGGTGGATGGATGATGACAATTGATAAGAACACCAAGGAGCAGGAATAAATATGTATATGTTTTTCTTCTCTGCACAAGAAGTTGGAGGAATCAAATTCAACATTATAAATTTAGAATAGAACTGTTTATTACAAAATTAGAAATATAGTTCCAATTTTTTTTTGGCTAAAACTCTGTATTTCCAATTTCCATTCAGTAATAAAATATTTTTACCATCTAAAAATAGAAAGTTATTTGTTGTAATCATAAATTTCTGAATTCAACTTATTACTTGTAAATTGTAACCATTATATTTATATCATTGTGATTAAAATTAAAAGCTTGAAAAACATAATATATTATCTGTTGATTTGAATCAAGTGCCACAGGTCGATACGTTTTTCTACATAATACAAGAATAAAAAGCCAATAAGGTGTTTCATTATTAACATGATTAGAGACTTCTAAGCTACATCAATGATATTTGAACAAAGTAGTGTAAAATGTTATGTGCTGAAATGGTAGAAATGAGTAACTACATTTTCGACAAACTTAAGAATATCTTACATTCAAACTTAAGGTTTCTGTTAATGTTTAGTTATACATATTACTAATGTCAATTGTTCTTAACTTCTTTGCCTTTTGGTTGCTCGTGCTTTTGTTCCAAATATTCAATTCCCTCCAACAAGTAATTCATTGCATCCACTTCTGCATCCTTACTTACATTAGCTAGGTTTGAATACCTACTGTATAATTTGCATAGTTCAGAACTTACTCCTCTTTCCTTCTGTGCTGGAGAGTTGTTTGTTGTTTCCATGTCGTGTATCAAATTCCTACAATGTGTGGGCACTTCTTTTTTTATAATTACGAATCCCTGTTTCGATGATATTATCAAATCGTGGTTGTGTACCTCATTGAAGTGGTGTACATTCCACTTCCCTGTTTTTTCGTTTAATTTCAAAGTGATGGAAGCTTCACAACCCGTACGTGGATTCCTTATCTTCCTCGGTTTTTTCGATGAGTTAGACAAATTTGCATGCAAAGGTATTTTTGTAGCCGATAATCCTTGTTTGCAGCAGTATAGCAATCTTTTCTTCAATTCGTTGTTTTTCCGCACGGTTGAACCTTTCCTCACATTAAATCCTTTATGATGTGCATATTTGAAGTAAAATTGTTCTCCTTCATCCACTGAATCGAAACTTTGACCTATGTAGGGAACAGTTGATTCAATTTTTGTGGAATCGACCATAGACAACTGCCCTATTGGAACAGATTTAACTGTAGCTGGGATGTTTTCTGAATGTGCTCCATCACTAATTGCCAACATTTTCCTGAGAAAATAACCAGTCATTAGTTTACAATACATTGCATATATTTCATAATCAATGTTTATTAATGATATTCTTCTATAGTGTGAAGATAGATTTAATGTTTTTAGTTTATTTTCCCTTTCCTCAAAGTTTCGTTTTTTTATTCCCTTTGCTATTGAGTTAATCTGCAATTAATTTTTTAAAGAAACAAAATTATAGTATGAAATCTTAATGCCATTCATCTGTTAAAACTCCAAAAAACTAGTTATAATTAATTTACTTATGACTGTCTCTTCAGCCTCCTCAATACACATTTAGGTTATAAATTTTAGGATTGGGCATAGTGGATTAAGAAAATAACATATAATGGTTTGAGTCGTTTGACTGAAAAAAAGTAAAAAACACGTAAGTCTATTTCCTTCAATACCCACGGATACAGTAGATCCAACAGCCAGTATCTAGCGCCTAACCCGACCCAGTGCCTGAAGCTGTTGTGCCGCATGCTTGCTTAGGGAGCACATGAAAAAGCATGGCTTGAAAGAAGTGAACAAGCCCTTTTGGACTATTTATAGGACATGGCTAATCTTCAGTGCATGTGTGTAACACTTCTAATTGACTTATCATGGCATAGATGATAGATCCTCAATACACAGTGTAGGTGGCCTCCAATTTCATAGTCATCATGCAAAGTTGAATATAGAACCAATTACACATACAACATTCAGTAAAATCAAAATTCCCTTACCACTGTAGTTATAAAGAGTTAAGACCAACTATTTACTTAGCCTACAACCTAAAGCATATTTTGTTAAACGATGTATAAGCAAGTAAGAACTAAGTTACTATATAACTAGACTACAAAAGAGAGTCAATGGACTTCTTGCTCATTTCTTTTTAGGGTGATTAATTGACTTTCAGATATCCGGATTTTAGGGTGATTAATTGACAATTAATTAACTTTATTAATGGTGATTTTATATTTTTATAATTTTATTTTAAGATTTTTATCCGGATATCCGGATAATTTATCCGGATTGGGATTCAGATTTTCATATCCGTATTTTATTCGGTCGGATTCGGATATCCGGATAATTATTCGGATTCGGATACCTGCGTATCCGATTCGAATCCGACCGATATGCAGGCTTACCAATGGGAGAGAGTCAATGGAGTTCTTGCTCATTTCTTTTTACTTCTGTTTTTTATTTCTATACTCTATGTAACTTGGGCATTGCCCTTATTTTAATGAAATTTAATTGCTTTAAAAAAAAAGTAAGAACTAAGTTACTTTAGGTTAGGAGTATTGCAGATTTCTTCTACTTTCTCCAAGTTTGGAATAACTAATATATATTCAAAGGCTTGAGGAAAGTGTAAAGGAAATCAAATTTCAGTTTAAATATGAATGGTCACTCAATCTGAAATAGATTAAATTTAAGATGAAATCAGCAAAGAACTATAGAAACTGAACTACATATATTCATCAATCATCATTAAAGATTGTGACATGTTTCATGTAAAAAAAAATCACATTTAAAAAAAAAGTTAATTTTAAAACGTGAAGTGAGTTAAAAAGCAGAAACGAGACACGATTTACCGTCAAAAAGAATTTAAATGGAATCTTGAATCTTGAAGAAAGAAATGAATTAAAAACAAAGCAACAACCAACTTGGAAAAACAACACGCAAAAAAAAAATCACCGTACGAGCTCGAGTTGGAACAGAGACGGCAAGGGAGAGCTACTGGACAAAGAACGAAATCGGAATCAGAGAAAGAACGATCGAGGATCTTCCTGCCGTCGATCCACGACCGGAAAGAGGACTGGCCGGTGACGTTTGCCGATTTTGGTAGAAAGTAGAAATCAATGTTGTTAATTGGAGTCTTGGGGGATGGGGATTTGCGTTCGATTTGATGATTTGTTTTCTATTTTATTTTTTTTACTTTTTATTTAAATAGGTAATTTATTATAACAACCTTATATTTTATAATATTAGATATATATTCAAATAACCCAAAATCTTTTATAATATGTAATAAGTGCCCCTAATTTATAAGGGGTAATTTATTATAAAATCCTTATTTTTATAATATTAGATATAAACCCAAAAATATATAATATTAATATGTTTTCAAATATTCTACAAAATAAGTTCTAAACATTTCTATACTTTTTTTTCAAAAAAATTATAATGTCTTCTACATGAATTTATCTAATTTATATATAAATTGGGCAACTTTGGTTAATATTTCATGATAAAATTTAAATGATTTATTGATATTAAATTTATTAAATTAGATGTTTTTTTATTGATTTGCAAATTTGCATTTGATATATAAAATAAAATGATAATTGATAACTATAAAAAAAATTGCAATTATTTTTAATTAATATTTAGGAAAATTTAATATTATTTTGTAAACCTTACATTCGTCAATTCATTTATCGTCATTCATGTGATTATAACAAACACAAGAATTTTTGTAAAATAAAAACGCTCATATATATGAACGTGGAACAACGACGTCTTTACCGGCACCAGAGCTGGTACGACGTATAGTTGTGGATTTACATATTGTCTATGATAAATCTAGATTATGAAGGACATGTTATTTGTTGTATGGGATAGAAGGGGTACCCAAAATAACCACCCAACGGATGTTAATAGTGGGTCAGGATCCCAAATTGGGTATGGTAAGATATCTGAGGAAGGGTCGAGGAGTCGGGTTGAGGTCCGTTCCTTAAGATCGAAACTCTTTTGGGGTCGACGGGTAACAGTGGCTACCCTATGTTTGCCCTACGTTTGACTAATCGACTTAGTTGATTGTTGACGATTTCGACCCTTGCCTTCGTTCGGGGAGGAAGGGAAGGAAGATGTCTTCAACAGACTATGGTCGCGTGGGAGTGTCGAGCCCTCGGGTGGACACAAGCACGTGGCAGACGGAAACATATCTTAAACTTTTTGAAGGGTTTCTGAAACCGAGATGAAAGAGAAGGATGTGTGGAAATCTGAGACTAGACAGATGGGTTTTTTAGAGAGTGTGTAAGTTTATTCCTCGATCTGAACATGAGCATATTCCTACCAGAAATTCATTGTCAGGAACAAGAACACCAGATTATTCTTTCGATCCACAAGCTTCTTTCCATGTTCTAAGAAATGTATCTGTGGAGTCTATTAAGCCTCCATTTTGCGCACCATAGTCTATGACATTATGCAATATAGCATGCGAGGAAGGTAAAAGAATCTGAATGAAAAAGACCACTAGAATGATAAGATTCATCTTTTGAACTTTGTTTTGCTCTAAAATGATATGATTGCGAATATCATTTATATAAGCTATGAATCTATTTTTTTAGTAAACTTGAATGGTAGAAAATGTAAAGCAATGTCGTCCTTACCTCTAATCTAACCTTAAGAACGATCGGTAAATATAACCAGTAAATAAAATTTAGATAGTTTTTCTCCTCGAGATGTGAGATCTCAAGATGTGGTCTGTAAAAGATGTGATCGAAACAGATGTTGAGATTTCAGATTTCGAGAGTAAAATTAAAAAATAGACACCCAAGATCATTATCTTATAATATATCTTTTTAAAGTATCTTATCTGAATCTATAAGATTGAAACAAGGGTTAATTAAGGCGGCAACGATTGCTACAAGAAGACATGTAAACTTTCTTACCACCAAGTGTGAATGAATCAAACCTTGGATGATGATATCGCATAGTAGACTTGAACACTGAATCTTATTAACATGCATTAAGAGTAGTGTATAATTCAATAAAAAAGAATGAATAGCATGTTTGTTTACTTTAGTCAATATATAATACTTAATTTTTTAGGGGAACTCCCTTTATAAATTAATATCATACTATGATGATCTCTTTGATTTATTTTCAATTGTAATGGCTACTATTTAAGTGAAACAACAAGGCTTCTTTCAGAGAACTTGGCACCACTTACCTTCCCTTGCATTCCAGTAGGCAAGTGGATAACTCGTCTTTGATCACCAGCTTCCACCAATAGCTCAGTACCTCCTCTATACTGAAATCAATATATCATTGCAAAATTAAGAGTGGATAACACTAATTGAAGATTATTATGACATTAAGAACATGAGGATTGAGAATTCACTTGAAAAACGAAATCTATATTTGATTATGTAATTTTGAGGAAATTAAAATAGCTGTGCCGTGTCGTGTGTTCAAGTGATTCACTTGATTTATTGGGGATATCAATTTGCGACTATGTTGCAATTTGCATTAAAACTGAAAGAAAACAGAAAAATGATGGCAAACCATTCACTAAAATATAATCTATAATTTGGGGTTATGTACATGCTAAACTTGTTATCTGAATAAGATTATAAATAAACCAGGGAGAAAGTAATAGACCTCTAGTGAAAATAGTATTAAATTATTAATTAGGAAAAAATCAAAGAGATTGGACTTACTTGGTATAACTTGATCTCAGACTTATCAAACCCAGGTAAAAAGAGAGTGACTGTCTTTTTGGATTTATCAAATTGCACCAATGATTGCACATTTTTAGTTGAGATGTTCAAAAGTTCCTTTGCATCTACGGCGAGTACTTGAAGTATCATATTCCAATCCAATGATGAATCTGTAGTGGGGCTAATATTTGGTATAATTGCTGTTGCCAGAGGTGACATTTTTTTCTTAACATCTTCCACTGCAGATATAGACGATGAATCGGCAGTTGAAAAGGCAAAAACACCTGAAATTTCTGTTCCAGCCTGTATCGCACAACCCCAATAACGTAACGCTGAACTAAGTGATGTGGGTCTACTTGGATCTATCACTAGATAGCATCTGAACTTAGAAGAATCTGTGAAGGAGGCCGATGCTTTCTGTAAAATCAAAAAATCATAAGCATGTGTACATTTGATATTTCAAGAATATACCTACTCATTTAAGTTACGAGACAAATGAGAATTGAGTAATGTGTGAGAGAAGAAAGGAGATACCATCAGAACATGTTCGAAATTATCCCATATCTGTACGCTGGTTTTTGCATCACTAGAACCATCATTGCTTTTACTTAGAGGCATAGTTTCAGAAGCAAGCTTCAAGATTGAAGGAGATGCTAATCTTCCAATATCGGTCTTTTCAGCCATGTTACGAGCATATTTCAAATATCGTCTGTCTTTAAAGAAAAATATAAAGAAAGGAGAAAAGTTATATTGATTTCTCAACGGATTAAAAATTAAAAAGCTGTTAAGGATTTAATTAATCAGATTTCATTTATGCTTTCATATATTAGCAATGACTACTAGATACAGTGGAGAGATGTAATTGAATTAGTTACAATCACTCTTAAGTTAGAAAAGGAGAGTTTTAGTTTACCTTGCCCTTTCTGCTGCTCCAATAACTCGCAATGTCTCTTCCGTGTTATTCCCATCATACACAACCACATCAAAATTCTGTTGTGAAGAAGCTTTTTTTACACCTAGAAAATCGATCAATTTCTCAATTTCCAAAGCTGCAAAAATCGAATCCATTCCTGGAAGTATTCCGAGCTCTTCTCCGACAACCTATCCCACAATAATATATGCTAAGAAGTAATGATGCAATGCAGATAAAAATCATAAAAGCATAAATCCATGATATGTTGTTATTCACATACCCACCCCTTCAAGAATTCCTTGGGTCGAATTGATCCGAGCATCCGCTTTTTTCACCCGGTTTAATGGTTCAAGAATCATCTATATTCATATTTTGAGAAAATATAGAGGTTAAAAAAACATATGATAAGCAATTGAGCATGAAGAAATTTAGAGGTAAAAATAGTAAATACACACTTTGGTGGTTTCCAGTCTGATAACTGAGAGGTTTTGAGCACATATACATGGTGATGTTCCAATTTTGCAACCCATCAAATGCTCTGCAGTTGTATCCTGTGATTGTATCACTAAACATGTCTGCAAACCTTCCTTCGCATAGTACTGTACAAACAAGAAAAAAGAGTGATTTTTCACAATCGTGTATAAATTTCACATTAAAAAAAATCTGAAATCATGCGAAACAGTTTGATCTGATTAAGAAAGTAAAGTAAGTAGTAACAAAACCTGAGCAGCGAGAGCGGCAGCAGTGGTCTTTCCGGAACCTCCTTTCCCGATAAAAGTGACGAGTTTTGTGGCGTTCTCACCTGACGCAACGATGACGAAAGAGGTACCTTTTCCGACACGGGGACGACGGCCGGAGATGGAATTACAGTTGAGGTACTGGAAAAGGGGAGGAGAGAATCGCAACGCCATGGATGATAATTCGTTAACTCTTCTCTGGCTCCGGCCCTCCTTACACCATAAAAGCCAGAGGTAATTTGCATAAAACACCTTATCTTAATTAATATTTCAGTTTTGTATACAGACCCTTCATTAAAAATATTTATATATAAACCCTCATTAAGGAGGGGTATATAAGTAATAAAAATATTTAAACAAGGGTGTTCAAGAAAATAATACAAAATATAAAACCCCCAAATCCAGAGATATTTTCTGAATTTTAATTTCTAGACAAACCCGTTCGTTCTTTTAGCAAAATTGTTACAGACGAATCATCCTTCGATTTCAGAAGAATCATCTCCGGTCTCCGGTAATATTCTGTTTCAATTTTGTTTCCTGAATCTTGTTTTTTCGAACAGAACTCCTGGTTGGATTGCGGAAGAAATTAGGTTTTTTTTTGGGGGGGGGGTCGTATTTTTGTTATATGATTTCCGTTTCTTTCGTTTTCAGAAGAAATGTACGAAAAGAAGAAAAAAATTCTTTCTTTCTTTGGAATCACTTTGGATTTTACTTGCATTGTTTTTTTCTTTCTTTGACATTGGTCAAGGATTTTATATTAAGTTAACGTATGTTAATGTTTAAAATATGACTAATCATTTTTTTCATAGTAGCTAATTAGTAATTAGGTAGATTACTTTGTAATAATTTCATTGTAATAGAATGTGGTGTGAGTGACAGATTTTTGTTACTGAATTGTGTATAAATACTCTACCTAGTGCAGTTGAATTGGGATGAGGATTTGATATTCTCACCCCCATGCAATCTCATCCTCTGTAGAAAGTAAGGTTCAACTGATGTAGAAAAAATTGTTTGGGAATTTAATGCGTGGTTATGTTTAAATTTTCGATATAACAGATTATAGACTGTTTTTTTTCTGAATGATTATAGTCATTTCATTTCTAAAATAATTTCTTGCATATGTATGTTTCTTAATTTTTAATCAAAATTTGGATTTTTAATTCTTGTCGTTTCATAATTTTCATCTCAGTTGCTTCTGATTGTGTACGGATAATATGAAGCGAGAAAATGATTCAAAGGATAATGATTTTTCAGTTTTCAAGAAGTTGAAGATCGATGGGCTATTAACAGTATCCAACAATGGAAATGATGTGAAAATTCCAGAGATCCATGAAACTAAGGAGAATCAACTGATTTTGAAACATAACAGTGGTGAAAATGATTGTACACCCAATGTGGAGGTTTCTGTTAAAAATGACCAAATTCCTAAGGCCATTGCTTCCACTAACACTACGTCTCCATGTGATCTGAAAGTCTGCAGTCCATCTCCTAACAAACTCTTCAATATTGAGGCTGATGCAGCTGAAGATAAAGGCTCCAGGCATACCATGGAAGATGCTTCGGTTGTTCTTCTTGATGCTAGCTTGGATTATCCTGGGAAACTGAGGTTCTTTTGCATCTATATTTTTAGACACCTTCCTTAGTTCAATTGCATCAAGTTTAATGAGTATCATATTTCCCTAAACCTATTTATTATTCCATGAATCATGGTTGATGACCTTCAGTATTATAAAGAAATAAATAATAAAATAAAAGATTTTGGTTATTATTGCTGTTTTAGTGTTTCACAAATCATAATTTGTTAACAGGTGTGCCCATTTTGCAATTTATGATGGACATGGTGGTCGCTTAGCTGCTGAGTATGCACAGAAGCATTTGCACATGAATGTCTTATCAGCAGGATTACCACGTGAGTTGGTGTGTTTGCTTTTCTACTTTTATTAAGTTTTCACAACATGAAATTAACATTTTATACAGAATGAAATCTTTTTCATATCAAACTTGATGTTATTTCATATTTGACGTTAGATTCATTTCTATGCAATTGTTAATATGTTCATAATTTTATATGCATTTAAAAAAATCATCTTTTTTGGATCCTATTTTTTCAGTTCATTCCAAAAAAATTTTATTTCGAAATAAAATTAGAAAATATATAGTTATTGGTTTCAATAAAAGTAAGTGATTGTTTTCAATTTTTTCCATCGACCTTTTTATTTTAAAACTTTTATAATTCTCTCTCTAGAAATCTAAATAAAATATAAATTTATTTCAATAGAGCTAGTCCTGCACTCCTGCCATTGATAATTAATATATTTCAACTTTTTGATTAATTCTCAATTAATTAGATAATCTTTTCATGTACTTTAGATTATTTTCCACCTTTCCTCTCTAGAAATCTAAATAAAATATAAATTATTTATTTCAATAGTTCTAGTTAGGGGTGAGAACGGGGCGAGTCGTCCCGTTCCGCACTCCGATAGTAACCAGGGTCGAGGCAGATATTCTGCTCCGTTTATTTTTTTGTCCCACTGCCCCTGGTACCCGGTTTTAAAAAATAATATTTTTTTAATATATTATATTATATTAGATATAGATTATTAGGATTAGGATTAGGAATTCATTACATTTTTAAACTTAGGCCTTATCTTTTAAACCTTATGTCCATTTTAGATTTACCTTTTGTTTTTACTTTTAAGAATTAGGGTAAAAAGTTTACCCATTTTAAATTTTCGGCTTACTCTTTTAATTATTTTTTTATAATTTGCATTTTATAATTTTTAAAATTTTTATTTTTATTTTTATTTTTATAATTCCAGGGTGGGTCGCCCTGTTCCGCACTCCGGTCACCGGGTCCGGGGCAGGGGATCAGGGAACTTGAGCAGGGCCGTTCTGTTCTCAACCCTAGTTCTAATCCTGCCATTGATAATTAATATTGATTAGATAATCTTTTCATGTACTTTATATTATTTTCAACCTTTCCTCTCTAATTTCTCTCTAGAAATCTAAATAAAATCTAAATTATTTATTTCGATAGTGCTAGTCCTGCCATTGATAATTAATATATTTCAACTCTTTGATTAATTCTCAATTGATTAGATAATCTTTTCATGCATTTTGGATTATTTTCCACCTTTCCCTCTAATTTCTCCAATATTATTTTTTTATTTCTTACAGATGGATAAAAAAGTTGCAAGAAAAGCTATAATTAATGGTAATTTCCTAATATTCATTTTTTTAACAATGGTGGTCATAATTGTGAATCAAACTTGTTAGTAGTCTGTGATATTTCCTATTAATCATGCTAAATATGTTAACAATTTATTGTAGATTGGAAATATAGATAATATAAATTCTTCTGATTTTTTTCCTTCAATACTTTCATTGATATATTTTGATTATTTTTTATTAGCTGAAAATCATAATTTAAAAATAATCAATTATTTTGGGGGTTTTCTTGTGTAAAGTAAGTAAATTGACATAAACATTGTTTTTTATATTTGTTTAGGTTTTCGGAGCACAGATGAATCTTTGTTGAAAGAAAGTACTTCCGGTAATTTTTAAGCATCCTGATTTCGTCATTTATAAATATATTATGGCATTGAGTCATTGACTATTCATATACGATTAATGAACATTTGCAGGTGGTTGGCATGATGGTGCAACCGCTGTATGTGTTTGGGTTTTGGGCCAAACTGTATGCAGTCTATTACGACCTTTACTTTTTATTTGTCTAAAATTTTCTCCCTCCATGCAACAAGTAATGCAATTGCTATAAGCACTTGCTTGTCTAGGTTTTTTTGGCAAACATTGGGGATGCCAAAGCAGTAGTTGCGAGATCATCTTCTCCTAGTGTTGAACAAGATGAAACAACATGCCCAGTTTGTCCACTCAAGGCAATTGTTGTCACCAGAGAGCACAAAGCTATCTTTTCAAATGAAAGAGCTAGAATTCAGAAGGTAAGTTAAAATTTTGATATTTATAGAAATGTTTTTGGTTTAGATTTCGGTTGACCGATTTGATTTTGTTGATATGCTCACCTGTAATAGAATTGCATTGATCTTTACTTAGTCACTGAACTTTTTTATTTTTCTTAAACTCAATTTTTGTTCCCTGTAAATAATCTGAAGTTTGAACTGGGTTTAGGGTTTAGGTTTTTCTTTGATTATGTTTGTAAGATTACAAAAATATGATGAATGATTTCTTATTATCTTACAGGCTGGTGGTTCAATAGCATCAAATGGTCGACTACAAGGACGCCTTGAAGTCTCTAGAGCCTTCGGTGATAGAAATTTTAAAAAGGTCTTTCTATCATTATTTTCCTTCATTTTGGTACACAACCTACTTTTATATCATTTAGATTTTTTCAATCTTTTGCCACAGGTAGGAGTTATCGCTATGCCTGATGTTCATTCTTTTGAACTGACGGAAAGAGAACACTTCATGATTCTTGGATGTGATGGTCTATGGGGGGTAAGGAAATAAATATATGTAACTTAAAATTGGATGCTGCTGGTGGTGGTTCAAATAATTTCTCTAATCAAAACAATTTACAGGTATTTGGACCAAGCGACGCCGTGGAGTTTGCCCACAAGCGTTTGCAGGTAAATATTTTGACTGCTTATATGAGTTGTATTATTTGGTTGTTAGGTTATGTTGTGATTATGATTGTAAATTTCATACAGGATGGCTTATCTGCTAAATCTGTGTCACGGCAACTTGTAAAGGAAGCTGTTCGCGAACGACGTTGCAAAGATAATTGTACGGCTTTAGTTATTATCTTCAAGCATAATTGATTTAGGTTGGAGTTCTCATTTAATTGTCTGATGTTTTAATAGAAACATAACTAGATCTTGTATGAAATTTTTAACTAATGGGTGGGTTGGAGACTACTGTGATATATTTTTACTAATTGTATTGTGGGTTTATTTGGTATCTTATTTTCTTTATTCTCTGATCATCTGTATATTTTATATAACCAATAAACAGTTGCCTTGTTACAATAATATACTAACTAATTAAAAGAATAACGATAAACTAACAATTAGGTAATTATCGTTAATGGTTTGATAAACATGCATTTTAAATCAAATATATCTCTTATTTTTACTTGAATCAAATATTAGTGTAATGCAATAATTCAAGATGAACAACTAGACAGCCTTTCTCTAGTAGACTGCTATTAGACGAATGATCTTTATGCCCCTTAAATTTTTTATAAAAGGTCTATCTCTGGTTGATCACTTCCATCCGGAGTATAGAAGTAGAGCGGGCTTTAACTGTCAAAGAGTTTCTTAACCTCAGTCGACTATAGCTTGTTGAAATATTGCTGAATTTTGGACTTCTTCAATATTATCTGGGGTATTCTTGAACTCTCTTTTCCCCCAAAATAAACTAACGCACCAGAGTAGCAGAAAACAGGATTCCTAGTTCTGTTTTAGAGAACAACTCTGATACCATGTAAAGATTTGAACTTTTACATAGAATAGATAGTGTGGTGGAGATGAAGAAAAATAGAACTTGTCAGTCTTGTCTATTACAATTAATTCTTACACTAATTAATCTGGGTCCTTTATAGGATTCATCATCGACGGATTCAGGATTGGGGCTGGCTACTAAAGTATGTTTGAATAATCATACCTACAAAGAAATAAATTTATAAATAGATTTATAGAAATAAAATTGTAAATAAATAAATTTAAATTTTACCATCAGACACATAACACAACCATCGACGGCTGGTTGGCTCTTTTCATTCTGTCGAATAAAACGTCTTGAAAAAAACTAGCTCAGTTGTACTCGACAATGTATCCTAAATCAACTACATAATCTAAGAATTTCCGACCTACCTATACGATAACTGTTTTTGTAACATAATACTTTAATAAACAAATAAATTATCCACAAACGAATTAAATCATTCTCATTTGATTTAGATAAGCTATCATTTAGCGTACTTTGATTGATGGCGGTGATAGCTTTGACGACAATCTTTCTTCTAATGTCGCAGTCGGGCAATTACTCATAATTCGACAATTAACCACAATCTGGGACCGCATAGAAATGCCCAAAAACAATGGCTTTGATTCTCATTGAATTGAACAGAACCAAGTCGCGTTGCTTTATTGTATGTGGAAATTCCAGAGCGATGCCGATGCTTAACTAAATGAGGGAGTATGAATTTAATGTTAGGTAAAGATTTTTTTAAATAAATATGAAATTAAAATATTGAATTTACTCACTGTTAGTTTCGTCATGATTGAAACTTCTACTTCTGTAAGGCTTCGCTATTTTCTCTTCTTTTTCTTCATCGGACGACTCATTGAAACTATCAGAACAACTGGATATTTTAGCAGAACATTTCTTTTTTTTTCCTACTTTCTTCTTCTTCACGTAACACTTTCTAATATTATCAGACCTAAATTTTTTAGCAAAGACGTAGTTTTTCTTACTACAAGAAAAAAAACATTGTATGACTGTCTTTGATGACGGAAATTCGTCATTAAAAGTGATCCATGACGGATTTCCTAAAGAAGTAATTAGCTTAATACTAAATTAGATACTGGATTGGATCTAAGTGCAAATAAATAAAACAGAAGCACTTACAGTTTTAACTTAGAAAGAAACTGTAAGGTTCAGTTTATAATATTCACCACTTAAAGGATATATAAAAGGACGAGGGCTGGACTGCAAGATTACCCACTTAAAGGATATATAAAAGGACGAGGACCAAAACTGCAAGTTTGCCCACTTAAAAGAGATATAAAAAGGACGAGGACCAAAACTGCAAGTTTGCCCACTTAAAAGAGATATAAAAAGGACGAGGACCAGACTGCAAGTTTGCCCACTTAAATTAGAATAACCGGGTAATTGGGTATTTGGTTCATCCTGTTTAAAGATCCAATTATCCAAGTTATGTTATTAGTTGATATTAGTTAGTTAGTTAATGATAATCTTAGTTTAAATAGATACTGTAATTAAACAAAGATTATATATTGTTAGCACTTAATACATGTGAATGATTAACGGCTAATTACAGAGCTACAGTGATAACGGCTAGTTAGGTCGTTAATACGAAATAACCTAACTCTTTCTCCCCCTTTCCCTCTATTGCTCGCCGGACGGCGAGCTCTGTCCGCCGGAGACTCTCCACAGCTCCCAAGTCCGCCGTTGGATCGACGCTATCTTTTTAACATTTCCCCCATCAAAGACCATGACGGAAAACACCATAATCGTCATTGATAATCCGTCATCTATTATTCCATCTCATTTTCTATCAAAAAAATAATACATAGTTGAAATCCGTCATTGCGGAAACTGAAAATTATATTATATGACGCGAAAGAAATTTGACGTCAATCTATCTATATCGGTTTAATACATTGTGGAAATCCGTCACGAAATCTAAAAAATTTCGCGAGAACTGACAATTATATTATATAACGCGAAAGAAATTTGACGTCAATTTATCTATAGCGGTTTAATACATTGTGGAAATCCCTACTATAAGTCCACCATACAATGTTCTTTTTTTTGTAGTATCTTCTCAGTTTCCTTTACTTTAATTCGTTTCTTGTCTTTAGCCATTATCTTTTTCAGCGTAAAATGAACGGACATGATGAAGAGGGGTTCTTTTGAGAACTATTCTTAGTTCATATGGGCCGAATATTTGGATTATAAAAAAGGGAGAGTTAGAGAAAGAAAGAAAAAATTACATATTTTGAAAAAGATAGAAATTATTAAATATTATTTGCATGCGTGTACGGAATTACTTAT
Source organism: Zostera marina (assembly GCA_001185155.1). Lineage (NCBI taxonomy): Eukaryota > Viridiplantae > Streptophyta > Magnoliopsida > Alismatales > Zosteraceae > Zostera > Zostera marina. The sequence goes on along the minus strand of LFYR01001770.1, from coordinate 37,485 downwards.
TTGCAACTAATTACTAGTTTAACAAGTTAGCACATGAAGTCATTAACCAATGACAACATCAATAAATTATAGATTTCTTAAAATTAAAATAAAATTGATAAATTATCAAAGTCAAAATGTAATAATAACAGACTACACTACAAGAAATAAGACATTATATGACAGACTTATGATGGCGGAAATCCACCATTATAAGTAATTAGTGGTGGATTTCCGCCATCATAAGTCCGCCATTATTATAACCTTATATCCGCTATCTATTATTCGACTTTATTTTCTACCAAAAAAAAAATAGATGGCAGAAATCCGTCATGTATTATATGACGCGAAAAAAATTTGACGTTAATTTATCCGCCATTGAAACACCGTCAGCGTAAATTAATTAAATCCACCTACTTACCCAAGCCTTTTAATGACGGACTGAAACAATTGATAACAGATTTCTGCCATCAAAAGTCCGTCATACAATATCTTTTTTTTTTTGTAGTGTTATAAGATCGAAAAAGCATATTGTATTACGCGGATCGAATTTCCACTACTAAAAGTCATCTGTGTTATTAAATATTGATATATTTTCTGTCTATCTCATTTAATCTAAAATTCAAGCAAGAAGAAATACAAAATTACTCAAATATCAACTTCAATTTATCAGATTGACAAAAATATCGCTTGCAATTGCATGCATAAACTCTTATATATATATATATATATAGTTGTATGTATGTACAGATCCAAATTACTCACCATTAATTCTAGCTACAACCATGAAAATATCAGATGTTTTTCATATGAGCTTCATCTTCATCTCAGTGACTGTCTTGTTCTCCAACATTAATTCTCAGTACTGCACTGATGCGGCGGCGGCGGAGGATAAGTCATCAACCCAACGTCGACCCTACATAATTCACGTAGAGGAGAATCTCACCATGTCTCATCAGAAATGGCATGAATCATTCTTACCTTCAACTTCTTCTTCCCAAGGATTGATGTTTTCATACAAGCATGCCATGAGTGGTTTTGCAGCGATGTTGACGGAGGACGAGGTTGAGGCAGTGAGCAAGAAAGATGGGTTCTTGCATGCTCATCCAAGTGAAAATTACAAACTCTCCACAACTCACAGTCCTAGTTTTCTTGGGTTAATTAAACCTCCTGTTGGAAGCAATAACCAAAACAATATCTGGAGAGACACGTTCGATTATGGGAAAGGAATTATCATCGGTGTTCTTGATTCAGGGTTTACACCAAACCATCCTTCGTTTGATGATCATCGAGGTATTGATAGAAATTATCATACTTTATGATCTAAGATTTCTATATTAAAAATTTAATATACTTACAGATTTAAACGTACCTTGTGTTGAATCTATCACAGCGAAAGTACAAACTTGATCTCTTGATATATATTTCTTTTGCATTTCTTTTGAGATTTCCTCTGTTTAGGTTTCCTAAGACTCGTCTCTATTGGATGTCTGACCTTCTTTTGGACTAATAGAATAGATAATGTTTTTTTAACCTTTATATTTTATTTATATCAAAACAATGTATTATTTACACATTAATCTGATACTTTATTTAATATGAGGAGGTCCTGTTTAGGTTTCAAAAAAAACTTAGTCTTCCTTACTTTTTATGACTTAAGTCAATATATCACTATCATCATAAATCATTTTGTTTTATCGTGACCTACATTAATGTATATATCCACATGAATATATTTATTATCACTTAATAAATAACTTAAGACTTGTCATTGTTAATATGTACATTTAGATTATTTACTTAATAAGATAACAAAAGAAATTGCTAACTGCAGATATGCCTCCTCCTCCGAAGAAATGGAAAGGTAAATGTCAAGCTCCGATCGTTTGTAATAACAAGATAATAGGAGCAAAGTCCTTTATTTTCAACTTAGATGGAAGTAGAGTATCATCACCTGTGGATGAAGATGGGCATGGAACACACACAGCTAGCACTGCTGCTGGACAATTTGTGGATAATGCTAATGTTCTTGGGAGTGCTAATGGTACAGCTTCTGGAGTTGCACCAGGAGCTCATCTTGCAATCTACAAAGTTTGTGGAAGTTCTGCTTATTGTGCAGGTGTAAGTATACTAGCTGGAATGGAAAGTGCAATCAAAGATGGTGTTGATGTGCTGTCGATTTCTCTAGGAAGTTCAGAGGGAGCACTTTACATGGATCCAATATCGATTGCTTCTTTCAAACTTGTTAATTATAAGGGTGTCTTCGTGAGTGCATCAGCAGGGAATGAAGGTCCAAAGATCTCCACTTTGGTAAATGCTTCTCCGTGGATCTTTACTGTCGGTGCAAGTACGATTGACAGGAAGATACTTGCCGTCGTGAAGCTTAGTAATGGTGTTAAGTTCTTAGGTGAATCAGCTTACCAACCAAAAAACTTTACACCATCTCCAAGTTTTCCATTACTGTTTCCTCAATCGGAGAAAGATGAGAATTCATCATATTGCTCAAATGTGACGACGTTACGATCCATTGGTGTTTCTGGGAAAGTTGTGATATGTAATGTTGGAATTGTCAATCGAATTCAACAAGGTTTAAATGTGGCGGATGCTGGAGGTGTTGCCATGATAAATATTGGTTCTGTAGATGATGGGTTTACAACTTTTGCTGCTAGTGATGAAATTCCGACTTCTGGAATCAATTACCAAGATGGACAGAAAATTCTGAATCATTATTATGAGAACCCTAATCTTACAGTTACAATAGAATTCTTAGGTACCCAAATAAGAGGAGATGATCCTGCACCGGCGGTTGCTTCTTTTTCTTCAAGAGGACCAAGTAAGGTAACGCCTGGATTCATAAAACCAGATGTCATTGGTCCTGGAGTGAATATTATTGCAGCATGGGTAAACCCTAATGGAAATTCACATAATGTTTCTCCAACATATAAAATAGAAAGTGGTACATCAATGTCTTGTCCACATCTCAGTGGTGTTGCTGCTCTTCTGAAGAAAGCTCATCCTGATTGGTCACCGGCGATGATCAAATCTGCAATTATCACAACTTCTGATGTAACAAATACAAATGGAAATAGAATCACAGATCAATACGATAAAACATCAGCAAATTTTCATGTGATGGGTTCTGGTCATGTGAATCTGATAAAAGCCAACAATCCAGGTTTGATCTACGATACTCAGTTCACGAATGATTATGTTGTGGCATATCTCTGTGGTCTTAACTACACTGATAATCAAGTATCGATTTTTGTCCCTCACTCAAAATGCTCTACTTCTCAAATCAATGGCGTCGATTTGAATTATCCATCCATGGTGGTTCGGTTGAGTCGTTCTAATTACTACCGAAGAAGGTTTTCACGTCTGGTTACGAACGTCGGACCAAACCTTGAATACAAGGTAATTGTAAATCCTCCACCTGGTGTCATCGTCGATGTAGAGCCGAAGAAACTCAAGTTCATGTCGATCGGAGAACAGTTAAAATTCAACGTCGACGTCTATTTAGACGCAAATTTACCGGAATTTTCTGAGGGATTTGGGTACTTCAGTTGGGTTTCTTCTGATGAGAAGATCAATGTGAGGAGTCCTATGGTAATCACAAAAGAAATTATAAGTGTTTAAATTACATGCCTGTAATTCTCCCTCCGTCTTTTTCTCTCCGGCGAGGTTCCGCTGTAAATATAATTTATTTGAATTTTGGAAAAATTTGTATTTGGGACCTTGTATTTCTTTATTTTTATTATTCTGTAATAAAATTAAAATATGATTTTTTTTTGCAAATTTTCTTTCTGTTACGTGAGGGAGAGAATAGGATAGGATAAGTTATAACGTACCTGCGGATCATCCAACAGTCGAGAAAAGAAAGAACCCTAATCCACGTCACCTCCGTTGTTCTTCCTTATATATAACCTCATAACCCTAATCAAGATATATTTTTCCCGCCGCCGCCGTCTCTTTGCTCCCGTGAACCTTCATTCTTTCGACCATGGCGGATTCTCTGTTTCTCAAGGGTGTGATGACCGGCCACACCGACATGGTGACGGCAATCGCCGCGCCTGTTGACAATTCCGATATGATCGTGTCGTCATCGCGTGACAAGTCTATCCTTGTCTGGCATCTGACAAAGGATACCTCCGCCGTACTTGATGGATCCGATGCTCCGGCTTACGGTGTTCCTCGTCGTCGTCTCACCGGACATTCTCATTTTATTGAAGACGTCGTTCTTTCCTCCGACGGTCAGTTCGCTCTTTCCGGATCCTGGGATGGGGATCTCCGTCTTTGGGATCTCAACACTGGTATCACCACTCGCCGATTCGTTGGACACACCAAAGATGTTCTTTCCGTTGCATTCTCGAATGACAACCGTCAGATTGTGTCGGCGTCTCGTGATCGTACCATTAAGCTGTGGAACACGCTTGGAGAGTGCAAGTACACCATCCAGGATGGTGACAGTCATACCAATTGGGTGAGCTGTGTTAAGTTCAGTCCCAATACTCTCGTCCCAACCATTGTTTCTGGATCTTGGGATAGAACTGTTAAGGTCTGGAATCTTACCAACTGTAAGATTAGGTGCACCTTGACTGGCCATGGTGGTAATGTTAATACTGTGGCTGTCAGTCCTGATGGTTCGCTCTGTGCCAGTGGTGGGAAAGATGCCGTTACTCATTTATGGGATCTCTCGGAAGGGAAAATGTTGTATTCTCTTGAAGCTGGAGCTATTATCCATGCTTTGTGTTTCAGTCCTAACAGGTACTGGCTTTGCGCTGCGACAGAGGAAAGTGTTAAGATCTGGGATTTGGAAAGCAAAACCATTGTGCAAGATCTTAAGGTTGAGCTGACTTCTGGCAAGAACAAGGTATTAATCAATTTTTTCTTTTATTTATTTTTTGATATTTCATTTCAAAGTTTCTTCTTTTATTGATTCAAATCAATAATTTTGATTGTTATTATCTTTCTTGTGCTTTCATGCATTATTGATGTTGTGATCAGGGTACGGATTTTATATTTGGGTTTTGGATTTTATCAAGTGATTTATTTTTGTCTAGATAGTTTTTCATAATGTACATAGATTTCTAAAGTGTTTCTTCTTTGTTCTTGTCGCTTTTGTTTTGAATGTTAATGTAAAATCAGTAGGGATTATAATATTTTTACTTGTTTAGTATGAATTTATTATATTCTGATTCAATTTGTTATTGAAATTTTAGCTTGATCTTTTGATTCATTTTTATTATTTAGCAAGATTTTTGTTTAATGATATGCTAAATCAATGTTGGTTGGTCTTGTGGTTTATGATGTTTAAACCAATTGTTCTGCAATTTGCTCTTTAGGATGTTCTAAAATTCAAATTTGCTTATGCATTCTTAGCTTTATTTTTGGATTCATTGTGATTTTTTTCTGTTGATTGATACAAATCTTTTTGGTGATTGCTTAATTTACTGTTGTTCTTTCTATACTAAGAATTAAGGTTCAATTTTAGGATTAAAGATTGTTTGGTGTATTGTATTGTTTGAAGCTATCAGACTATTGATTTTATCTTTGATGAATTTCACAGTTGTTGTACTGCACAAGCTTATGCTGGAGCACCGACGGCAGCACACTCTTCACGGGCTACACTGATGGTGTAATCAGAGTGTGGGGGCTTACTCGCGGATACTAATCCAGATCTTTTCATTTCCTAGAAGATTAAAGAAAATTGCACTTTCGTAATTATTATCTTTTGAATTTCTGCACTTTGTGTTTTATTTTCTGGATCCAAATCAAGTTTTGTTACTTTTTAAGTTTTTTTTTTGAGAAGCTTAACTTTGTTCTTAAGTTATTCATGGAAAATCATGGGTCTTCCTTACTTTTTGAACCAGATCTATTTATTTGCTATATATATTTTCTTTTCTTACTGACATGACAGTTTACTGGATATTTTATCAGGAAATTCGATTTGGTTTAGGATTTAGGTATTTTAATAAAGTAGACAACCTGTTATAGTTAATTGTGTTTGATAATGAAAATCTGAAACAGAGGTTTTTGAATCAAGTTAATGAGATTATTCTTCTTATTAATTTTGAATATTTTTTCTATTAAACTTTTTACAAGGTTTTTTGTGTAAAGATTTAATTTTCAAAATATTTTATAAAAAATTAATATACACATTTTATAAATTTCTCATCTTCTTTTAAAATTTAAACATTATCATTTTCTTTTTTTCTTTCATTTTCATCTTCTCTTTCTTCGTTTGGATCCATCTTTAATTAAAAATTATTTATTAATTTTTTGATGTTTTACCTTATTTATGATTTTAAAAATTATCTGATTAAATTATTTAAAAAATAGGGTTTTATACAAAATTTTTAAAAAATTATTAAACCCGAATCTTACCAAACCCGAACCTTACCAAACCCGAACCTGAACCCGATTTCAAAACTCGAGTTCGGGTTCAGGTCAGGGCAAACCCAACCCATACACATCTTTACCTAAGCACCTGAATTTGTCTTCTGAAAAATAATAAATATCTTAATTTTCACTTAATCTAATTCAGATATTAGATTAAGAGATCTTACGAAGGTTCCGGAAAAATCCACACATCACTTTTCTAATTTCCTCCTTGGGGTTACTATGTGATGTTATTGGATGTTTGTCATTACATATATAGACAGGAAAAAAATAAAAAATAAAAACAAGACATTTGTAGGTATTTTGAGATAGTCTTTAAAAAGGTCATCGAGGACATCAATTTCTCCTCTGAAAAATTGTTAATTATCACACTTTAAAGACATCTATGATTAAAGTATAAAATATCAACATCTTGAGACAACATATCTAGTTATTATATAACTAAACTACACACCTAATAGACTCTTTGGAGATCTGTTTTAGGGTGAGATAAAAGATATCTCAATTAAGGAATCTCATGAGAATCATTTCTTGATAGAATATAATAAATGATACATAAATCCAACGTTATTTTGTTGACTTGAATCCAATAATTTCTTGCTAATCAGACTTTTTGGATATAACCAGTATTAAACGAATTCAAAACCGAATTCGAATTTCGAATATTGATTTACAGATCTATTTTTGAGAATTATTTCTTGATAAAATATAGTAGATGATACCTAAATCCAACGTTATTTTGTTGGCTTGAATCCAATAATTTCTTGCTAATCATACTTTTTGCCGTTTTTGGATATAACCAAGACGTTTCAATCTGCTAACTTAATTGGCTTCTAGGTCAATTAATTAAGAAACCAGGGAAGTAATTTTTTCCCCTTCAATGTCCGGAAAAAAAATTGTTTTTTAATTTCAGATGAGTTGAGATTGAAACTACGCAGGGATGTACAGAAACAACGGATATCTTAGTATATTCTGCAATGGCGGATAAGTGAATTCGAATCAATTGGTCTGTTGTTCTTTCATCATGTTTTAGTGGTTTTTCTTGTTATGTTTTTCTAGATATGTGATATGGTGTCTCACTTTCTGACAAGAACCTCCGTATCTTCCATGAATTTGGTACCTGCTTCATGGTCATTGGGAAATAGCATTTTTACAACTAGTGGTGTATCCAGGATTCCCCAGGGGGCAAGATTCCCCGAAGGCGAAATTTTTTTTTTGTATTAATTAAAAAACCTATACAAATTTTGGCATGACCTATTCATATAATTGATTATAAAAACCTATAAAAAATCAATACATTCATATTCCATAATTAATATTCAATACATTAATTAATATTCAAATTAAAAATAAATACATTAATTTAATTAACAATAAAAATTTCAAATACATTTTACATTACTTCAATGTCCTACGACGATGACACATATCATTAAATATTTTTAAAATAACTTCGTTGTCTATAGTTTTAAAAATATCTTTCTCGATATATGTTACTAAACAATCATTCAATAAACTATCAGCAAGACGATTTCTGAGACGAGTTTTAACGATATGCATTGCTGAAAAACTACGTTCAACTGATGCAGTTGCAACTGGCAATATCAACGCTAATTTGATTAGTAAATAAACCAAAGGATAAACAATATCCATCTTACACTCTACCAATTTCTGTGCTAGACCACCAATACCCACGACATCATCAAAATCTTCATTAGACTGAATATCATGAATGTAATTCTGTAATTGGTTATTGAGCATCATAAGTTGTAATGGTGAAAAATCAGCAGGATAGAATGAAGCAAACCGAAGCAACTTCTGTATATCGAAAGCCTCAAAAGAAGAATGTGGATCAAGACAATGGATACACAGTAGTAACTCTGTGTTAGTCTCAGTATATCGAAGTCCGGCTTCCTGAGATGATCGTGATTCGTGAGGTGGATGGGTCATGGGAGGAGGAGAGATTGGGGGAAATCGTTAGTTTTGGGGAAGGAGATTGGGGGAAAGAAATTTATATATTAACCCTTAAAAATATTAATATATTGTGAAAATTATACTTAACCCCCTATAAAAAATTTAATTACATATAGGTCCTCGAAAATTTTCCAAATTTTAGGGGAGGCAATTGCCCTCCCTTCCCCCTGGACACGCCACTGTTTACAACATCGCTGAAATTATCGACGTAGAACTGCCTGGTGATCGGTTCTCCATTGTTGAAGCCTATCTGTTACAGAAAATTGAATTCCAGTGACAATAAATTCAGAGTATAAAAAACATTCAGATGGTAAATGCTCATACCTTCGGAAGGACCTTAAGAAATGCAATGAAGTTGTTTGTACCATGGACCACGGTCTGCGGCCCATGGACCGAACAAGCCTCGTCAAGGGCCCGGGCGCACGAATGGGCTTGGTTGTTGAGCCCACGAGGCCCAAGGGCAGCAAAAGAATGCTATAAATACCTCCCCTGGTCCACTAGGGGAGGGGGTTGACAATTCTAGGAGAGCACCAGACTTGCACTAGGTTGAGGTTGTGAGCCCACTCCGGCGAGCCCACACACCAACAGTGGTGAACCTGACGTGAACGAACACAGCAGCTGGAGCGAAGTAGGAGGATGACGGGGAGAAGTGAGTACCACGTAAGAGAAGGCTCGAGGCGACGCGAGCGGGAGACGCTGGAGTACCGGCCGGTGCCGCACCACCCGCGGGACCGATACTCGGAGGAGAGGAGAGCCAACGAGGAGTGGGATGCCCAGGAGGAAAGGTTGCGCATGGAGCTGGAGGAAGTAAGGTACGGGTGGGAGTCGCCCAGGAGAAGCAGACGAGGCGAGCCCTCACCCCCGTCCAGGGAGAGGAGGTCGAGCCGGTCATGGTCCCGGGAGAGAAGGGAGAGCAGGGCAAAGGAGAAAGAGCACGAGAAGCTCCGTCGGAGGGAGTGCGCGGAAAGGGAGAGAAAGCGAGGGAGGGTGCAACTCGTGGAACTGATATCCACTCTACAGGAGAGCCAGCGCCAGCTGCAGGTGCACCAACTCACGGTAGCCCCCCACACCTTGGAGTCAGACGGGGGCAGAGGCGGTGACCCGATGTACGGACCGGCCCCCCGATCGGGGGACCCGGGAGCGACGTCCCTCCCATGGGAGGTCCAGGAGTCAGTACGACACTGGCGGTAGGCGGAGTAGGGGGAAAGGCCTTGGCACAACACCTGCTGGACGAGAAGTACCCCCCGGGCTGGAGGGCCCCGAAGATCCCGTATTACAAGGGGGACACCGACCCGGAGGATCACCTTCACTCGTTCAAGACCAACATGGAGGACAGGATGAGCAGAAAGGACATCTGGTGTCGGATGTTCCGCAGAGCCCTCACGGACGACGCAATAGCATGGTACAGGACGCTGCCAGCAGGATCCGTGCACACCTACGAAAGCCTGGTTACGGTGTTCCGGGCGGCTTTCGCACACCGACGTAGGAGGCCCAAAATCAAAGCCACCCACAGTGCCATCACGCAGGGAGAGTTTGAAAGCACACACGCGTATATGGACCGGTTCGCGGGCGAGGCGCAGAAGATCGAGGGAATCTCGGAAGAGGTGGTCCTGTACGCCCTCACGAATAGCCTCCGACCCACTTTCTTTGCAAGGAACCTGGTGCGAAAACCGCCAAGCACTTTCGCCGAAGCTATGTAAAGATCCCACGGAGAATGCAACGTGGAGGACTACCTGGGGGCGAAGATCAAGGAGTACAGGCGGCAGCAGAGGGGGAAAAGCACCCCTGCGGGCACGGGGGGTAACAGCAGCAGCAACCGCAGACCAAGCCCCTGGTCGCCCCGCAGGAGGGGGGCGAAGGGAAGCAGGTCCCACCCCGGCGGCAAATCAAAAGCAAGTTTTCCTCACGTTGAGCGGAACGGGAACCCTACCCCCGCCAAGGCTGATGAGGAAGGACACGACAGCGTTCAGGGACACTTGTAGGTTTTGCGAATACCACGAGGACAACGGCCACACGACAGTCGAGTGCCTGAACCTGGCGAAGGTATTGGACAAAATGAAGTCCGCCATTGGAGCCCCCCCCGCCCTGCCAGCGAGACGACCGACGGTCATACCCACGGGGCACCAAACGCCGAAGCAAAAACCAACAGACGAACCAGTAGGGGATATCCTCACCATCGCAGGAGGGGCGCCTCCAGGGGGGACGACCCATGGGAAGGACGTCGGTACGCGTCAGATGTGGACCGGACTGCGGGTCGAAGCGCCCAAGAACGAAGATGGAAATCTCGTTCACAGAAGACGACATGAAGGACGTCACTACGCCCCACGACGACCCGTTAGTCATAACCCCTATCTTCCAAAGGGGGGATAAATCCAACGTACGCCTACACAGGGTCCTGGTGGACACAGGAGCGTTCATAGACGTACTGTACTGTAACGTCTTCGTCGACCTCGGCTTGGCCCGCACGGACCTGCTCCCAAGTCGGGCCCCCATATCAAAGGTTTCGTACAGGCAGAAGTCCCGGTAGCAGGGACAATATCCATCCCGGTCACCTTGGGCAGGCATGCTCAAGCAAAGACAGTCGAAGTCACGTTCACCGTGGTAAACTTCACGTTCGGATACAATGCCATCCTAGGAAAAGCGGCGCTACATGCGTACCAGGCGGTGATGTCTTCGCTCCACCAGTGCCTCAAATTCCCGACCGAAGAGGGAGTATGCACGGTCAGAGGGTCCCAGAGGAAGGCACGCGAGTGCTACTTCAACTTGGTGGGTGAGGTGATGACATCGGACGAGGGCCTACCGCACTCCGCAAGAGAGTGTGTCCCAAAGCCGGAGCCGGCGTCCCGTACGATCCTAATCAGCCTCGACCGGGACGAAGTACGCATAGGAAAGGACCTCCCGCGGGACTTGAGAGGGGGGCTGGAGAAGCTCCTCAGAGAAAACGAGGACTTATTCACAAACGAGCTGGGGGAGCTGAGCGGGGTACCTAGGGCGTTGGCAGAGCACAAGCTCGCGGTGGCCTCGGGCGCCCGCCCCGTCAGGCAGAAGTTGCGTCCTCTAAGGGCAGAAAAAAGGGACGTGGCAGAAACGGAAGTCAAGAAACTCCTTCGAGCGGGATTCATCCGCCCGGTGCACTACCCCGCGTGGCTGTCCAATGTGGTCATGGTGAAAAAGGCGAACATGGGGTGGAGGATGTGCGTCGACTTCACAAACCTCAACAAAACGTGCCCCAAGGATAGCTACCCACTACCGTCGGTAGACCGGCTGGTGGACCAGAGCTCCGGGTGCGAACTGCTGAGTTTCATGAACGCGCACTCAGGATACAACCAAGTGCCCATGGCAAGGGAGGACGAGGAAAAGACGTCGTTCATCGCAGAGGCTAGTGTACTATCACTCCCGGTCGCTGCAGGGGGCGGAGGAAAGGTACCCAGATATCGAAAAACTGCCCCTAGCGGTGATCTCGGCGGTCCGAAGGTTGAAATCATACTTCCACGCCCACACCATCACGATCCCAACGGCCTACCAGCTGCTCTAACTGCTGCAAAAGCCGGACGTCTCGGGAAGACTGACCAAATGGGCCATGGAACTTAGCGAATTCCACTTGGTCATTGTGCCGGCCAGGGCGATCAAAGGGCAAGCGGTAGCAGATTTCATGGCCGAGCTAGCCCTGAAAGACGGCGAGAGGGCGGACGAGCAGTGGTGGACGGCCCACGTGGACGGGTCGTCCAGTAGCACAGGTTGAGGCGCGGGGGTCGTGGTAAAAGCCCCAACGGGGGAAAGATCGAGCACTCGATCCATTTCGAATTTCGGGTGACCAACAACGCAGCGGAATATAAAGCCCTCTTGTCAGGAATCAGGCTAACGCGAGCGTTGGGCGCGTCCAAAGTGCACTTCCACACGGACTCCCGGCTAGTAACCAACCAAGTCATGGATGACTTCGTGTCCAAGGAGGACTCAATGGCAAGCTACGTGACCGAAGCAAGATCGGCCTTGGGCAAACTCGAGGAATGGAAGATCTCCCAGATACGGAGAGAGGATAACGGGGAATCCGACACGCTAGCCAAACTGGGAGCGTCCCCGGGGAAGGCGGAAGGAAGATGGATTCGAATCGAGAATCAAGAGCACCCAACAAAAACTCGCGGCTCCAAATCGCCTGTGTTGTGCGGCGTAATAACATCGGGGGACTGGAAAACACCGATTAGCAGGTTCATCGAGTCAGGCGAAAAGCCAGCGGACCCGATGGAGACCAGGAAACTGAGGAACAGAGCTGCCTGGTTTGTGGTGGTCCAAAACAAGCTGTACCGGCGATCCGCTGGGGAAGAGGCCCCCCTGCGGCTGTGCGTCTCGCGGGAGGACGGTAAAGCCATCGCAAGGAGCCTCCACGAGGGGGCAAGCGGCGTGCACCAAGGCGGAAGGGCATTGGAGAGGCAAGTAAGCCAGACAAGGCTACTATTGGCCCGAGTCGATAAAAGACTCAGAAGAAATCGTCGACGGGTGCGACGAATGCCAGCGGCACTCGAACGTCCAGAGGCGGCCGTCCACCATGATGAAGGCGGTAACGACGTCTGTCCCATTCGCAAGGTGGGGAATTGACATAGTCGGGGATTTCTATTCGTAGCAGTCGATTATTTCACAAAGTGGGCCGAAGCGGAAGCCACAAACACGATCAACGAGCAGAATATGGTGAACTTCGTCTTTAGAAACATCATCTGCCGGTTCGGGGTCCCGATCCAAATAATAACGGACAACGGGACGCAGTTCACGGGGAAGAAGTTAAGAGAATTCTGCGAAGACAGCGGGATTAAGTTGAGCTTCGCACCAGTGTACCACCCGCAGGCCACCCACAGGTGAACGGACAAGTGGAGGTTACAAACCGGACGATAGTGTCGATCCTCAAAAGGAAAGTAGGCGAACACCCGGGAAACTGGGCGGACCTGATTCCCGAAACTATGTGGGCATATCGCACGACAATCCGAACTCCCACGGGCCAGACCCCATTCGCCCTCATATTCGGGATCGAGGCGGTAGCGTCGGCCGAACTGGTATGGCCGACCGCACGAATCAAACAATTCTAGCCGGGAACGAACGACCAAGCGCTGTTCTTGAAAAAGGAGCACCTAGAAAGTCGGAGAGAGGAGGCGTCCATCAGGGACCTCACTTACAAACGAAGGGTGGCGAGGTACCACAACGAAAGAGTGGCCGACAAGAACTTGGCACCGGGCGACCTCGTGCTGAGAAACGCCAAGGTAACAGGAGTGGACCAGACGAAGGGGAAATTGTCAGCAAGGTGGGAAGGCCCATACGTTATCATGGACGAGATTCACCCGGGTATCTTCCGCTTAGGGTACGAGGACGGGCAAGGAATAGAAAGAACTTGACACGCCGACAACCTAGAAAAGTATAGGCGGTGAAATGGCTGGTTCGGGGCTGGTATTCTTCTTTTTCCTTCTTATGTAATGTCGGGCCACCCGACCACGGCACACGATACCTAATGAAATGCACCCGGAGTGCCCCCATTGTTCGGAAGACAGCCGACCCCCAAAAAAAAGGGGGGAGCCCGCTGAAAAGGCTAACAGAAGGTTCCCAAGGTCGAAAGACCACGTGGGAACGTTCGAACGGCCCAGGTCGCTCCCCCAAAGAAAAAACGCGCAATAAGTAAGAATGCGAAAGCGATACATTGCGAAAGAAAACTCAAAGTGTCGGAAAGGGAGAGCAACACCCGAACCCCCACGACACGGACGAGTTGGGAACAAAGGAACGAAAAAGGGGGGCCCGCCGAAAAGGCCAGCCGAGGTTCCCCCCGGTCGGTAAACCGCGCGGGAGCACCCGGACGACCCAGACTACCCCCTCGAAAGGACGCACGCAACAAGTAAAGATGGCGAAAGGAGAAGATGTCGAAGGAAGAAAGAAAGAGTAAAGGAACATCCAAAGTTTGCGAAAAAATAACTAAGTGTCAAAATGTGTTCGAAGCAACAAAAAAAAAAACTAAGCAGGACCGAACGAAAAGCTATTTAGCAAGGAGGCTCCGTATAATCGGGAAAGTCGGCCTTAAGATTCGTCTTCTCGCTGTCGCTCACGTCCAGTGGGGGCTGATAGGAGGGGACGCTCGTCTCTTCCCAAGTCTCCCAATCACGAACGCTCCGGGGCACGACGACGTCGGAGAGGGGGGGAGGGGTGAACGAGCTCGCACATCCTACGCCTGTGCAAATAGCCTTTCCAGAAGCCGGCGCGTTTTGAGTCCTTCAGCATATCGGCGTGGTCCAGCTTCAACTCTCCCAGACGGGCCTCGAAGGTAGGAACGAAGGCCCCCACGAACTCCTCCTGGGCAGCGGACACGGTGGCGGCAAGAGCAGTTCGGGCGGCGACGGCGCGGTTCTTCTCTTCCTCAACCGCTTTGGAGACCTCGACAACCAGTTCGCCCCGCTTGTGCACGATCACGTCCAGCTGGTCCTTCGCTGTGGCAAGCTCGGCGCGCATACATTGGACCTCTTCGTTTTGCCAGAGACCCTGCTCCAATCGAACCTTAGTGAGAACCGAGAGCTGAAGCATTTGATGGTTCAGATCGCGGTCGATGTCCGACGGGGGGCGCTCTAGCAGCCGGACGTACTCATCTTCCGTCTCCAACCAGGAGTCGATAGAAGAAAGCTTTTTCTTAAAAATCCCGTCGAGACAGGACAGGGAGGATTCAAGGTCGACGACGGCAGCGAACTCGGCCGAATGATTACAGCTCTGCACGAACGAGCGGAAGTGTTCAGGATTCAGCCCATCTCTCCGAAGAAAATCCACGAGTTCGACGGACAAGGGATCAGGAGAAAGCAGGAACGGAGAGGACAAGTCCTCGATCTCAATCGTCTGTGAGGCAACAGCCGCAACCTTCCGTTTCCCAGAACGAAGTTTCTTCCTTCGCTTTTTCTCGGCCCGGCTATCTTCAAGACCAACGTCGACCTCGGCTTGGGGCTCGCCCTCGGTTTCATCCTCGGGGCATCGGGGCGGGGGCAAGGGCGGCCCGAACTGGATATTGTCGTGCGGGCGTTTGCTTTTCTTGTGCGAGCGCTTGGGCGGCCCGTCCCGAGTGTAATTCGTCTTGATGGGCAGAGTCATATGCTCCTCGTAGCTCCAAGACTGAGCCAACGTCCGAGGATTGACGGCCCCGCGGCGATATATGCTGACCAGAACGTCCTGCGCGTTCAGTGCCTGAGGCTGCAGCTCCAGGCGACTCGGGGCCGTGGTCCGGTTCTTCAGTTGCGTCAGAAGCACTCAACGAGAGGGTGGTCGTGATAGGGAGAGAACCCAGGGCGTCCATGGAGACGAAGAAAAACCAGTCGCGCCAGTGGTGAGATCGGTCGACCAGTTGATCGAAAAGGGCACCGCCCGACCTTTGTGCGATCAACAGGCGGCGAGGGTCGGATGTCATCGACGTCATGGAAAACCAGATGAGGAAGACTGGCACGGAAGCCTCGACGCCGGTCCGGCGGCAGAGTAGCGAAAACGTCATCAGCCGGTCGATAGCGGCCGGGGGGAACTAGGAGAGCGAGATGTCGCAGAACTGCACGGCCTCGGCCACCAGAGGAGGGAGCGAAAGAGTCAGAACTGCCTCAGCGTAGTTGGTGTGGAGGGCGACCATGCCCGGCGGAGGCTGAGAGGCGAGGTGGTCTCCGGCCTCAGCGAAGTCCAAATCAGGCTGGGCCATCCTTGCCAGGGCGTCCCGGATCCCATCGGCGCTGATGACAGACAATGGGTTTTTGCCATCCGGAGTGGCAAAGAAGGCTTCCGCAACGACGAAACCAGCGACGAAGTGAGAAGGAGCGGTCATGAGTAATCTGGAGGGAAGAGGGAAATCGCAAGTGAGAGAGACGAGCGCGAGAGCGGAAGAAGAAATGAAATTCAGAAGCGAGTGTGAGGGGAAGTAAGGGGGTTTATATAGGATTCGGAAGGCGCGGAAGACGAGGCGTCGCGTTTACCTAGAGTTGACGGGACGGTCCTCCCGGCCCCCAAGACAGCCCATGGCCCAGACCGTCGGGGAGGAGAGTAAAGGTCAGCGCCCGGCGCGGACGGCGAGGCATCAGAGCCTGTGGTGCCCAAACAGAGAAAGTAGGACGGGGCGGGGGCGTCCAAGCAGGGCTCCCGGCGGGCCGAATGAAACAACGTAACGTGTGGGACCCCTCACTATGAGGGGGAAGGTGGAACGAAAGAGGAGCGTCGGCGAAGGAGGGGTTTGCACCGAGTAGCGGGGGCGAAGCTCGAGAAGGGCCCGGGCAACGTCAGCAGAGGACGCCGAATAGCGTAAAACTGCACCAACGCGCGAGGGCGAAATCAAAACACGAAGAAAAAAGCTAAGGAAAAACATCTACTAAAGCAAAGCAAGTGTTACAATAGCTGGCTATGCGGCGAAAAAAAAAACAACAACAAAAGAAAAAGAAAAAGAGGGCGTCAGGGCGCCCCGGGCGCCGCCCCACGAAGGCAAGCCCACTACCCGAAAGGCATGGGAGCAGATGCGGATAGCTCCACGGAGGGCCTAACGGCCCGGCTTCGGGGACCCCGACAAGAAATGGCGCAGATCAGTAGCCGGAAGGGACGAAGACCCATGGGAGCGACGGTGGCCGCGCGACCGACGACGGCAGCCGGTAGCCTCGGCTGGAACAGCAGCAGGAACCGCAATCATGCTGTATGCGTGGAAAGCGCGCGAAAAGCCAACGGAGCCCGAGGCGGCAACAGGAGCGGTGTCGGGGGGCGACAGCAGGATGACTCGCAAGGAGATCGGAGCGGCGAACCTGAGAGAGGCGACGGTGGACGTCGATCAGCACAACATTGAGACGTTGAGTCTCAACCACGGCTACGCTATTGGGGAGGCCAGCGGGCGACAACAGACACATAGCCCAAGCGGCGTGCTGGAGTTGCACTTCACGGACGTATTCCTCAAGAATATCCTGGATGCTCATTGCGAAGGAAGGATGGGGTGAGATGCCAAAGTGGCGAGGGCGCTATTTATAGGAGGGGAGAAGTGGGAGCAGCTCGAACCTCGAGGAATCTTTAAGACTAATAAAGGGGGGAGGTTGAAGGCCGGGTACGGACGGATAGCCCCCGGACCCGAGCCCATCGAGGGAGGGGGGAGTACTGTTGGTACCATGGACCGCGGTCTGCGGCCCATGGACCGAACAAGCCTCGTCAAGGGCCCGGGCGCACGAATGGGCTTGACTACTGCCATCGATTTCTTATTATTTTTATTTTTCTATTTTATAATTTCTATTATAATAGTTTTATTTTTTTTATTGTTTCAGCATGAAGCCACCGAATTTATCAAAAGTCAAAAAGAAAAATCTTGGACTGAAACGGAATCTATGACTCCAATTGTAAATTTTATTATTTTTTATTATACATATTTTGCATTTACTATTCATTTATTTTTATAATATATCAATTTATCGAAGCGACGGTCAACAAAACTTTCGGGGAAAATAAAAAGAATAGAATATTGGAAATTGGAGAAGCGGCCAGTATGGTTAATACAACCAACGAAAAATGGACTTCTCCAAATTGGAAAGGAAAAGAATTTGTCTCCGAAAATTCGACTGCTGATGACGAGCGACAAGTATTGACTGAACAAGTCAAGAACTTGGAGGTATTTTAAATATATTTCATTCATTTTATTGATTATCGAACTCATTTATGTTTTAATTTTCAGAATAAGTATAACGAGAGTCAAAAATGTATCTTCAAACACAAGAAGAAGTTCAATTCAATGAAATCGTATTTCAAAGAGATAACGAAAGCATTGAAAGCTTCAGGACTCGACGAATATTCCGTCCACTTCGAAGTCAACCATGATACCGTTTGCTATAGAATCAGATCAATCAGATTCAAATTCAGACGACTCTATTTTCGAAGAGTGTTGATTATTGTACTAAACTTGTATTTTAGTTTTTAAACTTCGAATGTTTAACGATTATGTATTTCAGTTTCTATTTTATGAAAAACATCTTTTCAAATATCGTATTCTATTTTTAAAAAATAACGATTCAAACGCTCGATATAATAGCTTGTTTTTAAAAAAAATTGTACACACATTGTATGACAAAAATCCGCCATCGATACTATCATATTACAGTTTACATGGCGAACATCCGCCATCTATATACGTGGCCAACCACTCTCTCCCAATACTTATGATGTACTTATGATAATACTTATGATGTACTTATGATGACAAATTTCCATCATCTTATGTTATAAAAATAGTCGGCGGATATCCGCCATCAATAAAATTAACCCCCATCGATGAATTGACGTCAACTTTTTTCGCGCTATACACCATCTTATAATTTTCAGTTTCCGCGAAAAATTTCAGATTAGATGGCGGAAATCCGCCATGTATATTTTTTTGGTGGGAAATGAAGATGAATAATAGATGGCGGTCTTAATTAGATGGAGGTTATGGGGTTATAATGACGGTCATTGTCATGACGGTCTTTAGATGACAGATTTCCTCCATTGATCACTTATGATGGCGGAAATCCGTCATCTAAAGACCGTCATACGAGGTTTTATTTCTTGTAGTGATTAAACCAAAGTACTTCACCCTAGACACCTATCAACGATCACCATCGGTTTATATAATCGTGTCTACGATGGAGTACAAGTCATCGTACGGTCTTCGTCTGTAGGTCCTCGACGTTCTACTGTGTTTGATAATGAAAATTAAAAGAATTATTAAAGTGGTTTTTGAAAGGAAAATAAGGTTCTTAAGGTTATAAATCATAAAATAGAATCAAGTTAATGAGGTTATTCTTCTTAATAATTTTGAATTTTTTTTCTATCGATTTTTTTTATTAAATTATTTACAAGGATTTTTGTGTAATGTTTTAATTTTCAGAATATATGTTGGGAAAAAATTTAATCGCGTTTGTTCTTGACGAAAAGTAAAAATTGCACTTATACCTTAAAAATTCCATTAAATCCTCTTTGATTAATCAAATTCAAAAAACGTAATTTGCCATAATCATGTCATACATGATTTTGATTAATAAGATAGTTTCAAAAAAGATGTAACAATAATCTTGTAAGTTCATTTCAAATTAAAGGTGAGATGAATGTTTGAATTGTATGGTCAATAGTATATATAGGCTGGACAATTCTTGTAACACGATACGAACACGGCTGCATGACTATTTTTTTTCATTACTACAAACACGATATGAAATTTATGTCGACACGAACACGACACTATTATTTTATTATTTTAATAATAATAATTATCTATTGATTAATTTTATTATTGTATCCCTATTATATAATTATTAATTTACCATATTATTTAATGGGTATAATATTTTATATAAAACTTAAGAAGTTTTACAAAAAAAATATTATTTTATCCTTATTATATATAAACATAGTTAATTGTTTCTTTAAAAAAAACAAATAGTTAATTGATAATATAATATTATATTTGTGTGTTTTCGTGTTATAATAATTAATTGATAATATAATATTATATTTTCGTATTGTCGTTTGATATAATTGTATAAAATAGTTAATTATAATATAATATAATATTTTCGTGTTATCGTGTCAAATAATCATGTCGTGTCATATTTTTAAAAACAAACACTAAACCAACACTTTTAATATTAACCGTGTCAAAACTTTCGACACTAATCCGACATTATTATAAACGTTTCGTGTTAAAATTGTGTCGTGTCGTTCTTTTACGAATCATCTATGTTATTGTCACCCCTGCAATGGTACGACTGTGTAAAGACGTGCTAGCAAGGAGAATTTGGTCGAATATACCGACAAATTTTTTTATTCTTTTGTGAAAGATGAAATGGGAATATGAAATCACCTAAACACGTTCAAGAAATTGAAAATCTGAAAAGTACAAGTACCTCCTACTTGTCTATTATGCAATCTGGAAAATGAATTTGATTTCAGGTCTCTTCTAATTTCGTTGGCTGAACACTTGAATTTCGTCTTCTGGAGAAGAATGACTATTTTAGTTTCCACTCAATCTAATTCAAGGCTGCACAAAAAGTTACACATCATTTTCCCCCTTGAAGGCTATTATATAATGTTAATGGATGTTTGTTGTGACATATATGGACAAAGAAAAATAAAAGTAATAGACAGGAAGTTAGTATGTCTCCTGAGGTAGTCCTTAAAAAGGTCATTAAAAATATCAGTCTTTTCTTTAATTCGAAGTGTTACAAGAAGAATTGTTATCATCTTTTAAAAACATCTATGATAAAAGTATGAAATATCAACATTTTGAGACAACGTATCTAATTATTATATAATCTACCTAGTGGAAAAGAGTCAATAAACTTTTTATTCATTTTTTTTTACTTCTGTTTTATATTTTTATACTTTATGTAATTGAAAGAATTTAATTATTTTCAAAAAAAAAAAAATGAGATAAACTCTCATGAGTGTGATATCTCAAATGAGATATACTTTAGAGTGAGATAAAAGATATCTCAAATAAGGAATCTCATGAGAATCATTTCTTGATAGAATATAGTAGATGATACCTAAATCCAACGTTATTTTGTTGACATAAATCCAATAATTTCTTGCTAATCAGACTTTTTGAATATAACCAAGACGTTTTATTCTGCTAACTTTGCTTGGTCAATTAAGAGATTCAAAGTGCATTAAATTAGTTTGGTAGTTGGATGCTTGGATGGGATATATATAAGATGACAATAGCTTCAGTTAACAATAGAAACAACAGCCATGACAATAGAGATGTTAATCGATATTCCGGGTATGACCGATTAGGTCAGCCTACTACGGCCAGACTCAGATGTAAACATGTGTAAAATTCCCGTCGAGCTGGTTGAAGCTAATGACAACGACGATCCGGATTACGCGTCCAAATACATTTCCATCGGACCATACCACTATGGGGAAGAAGAGCTCCATTCGATGCAAAAGGTCAAGTTCAAATACCTCAAAGATCTGCTCGCCCGGAACCAGAGCAACACCTTAGAAAGGTACAAGAATGAGGTCAAAGAAGCGGGTTTATCTTCTGAAAAAAGAAAGTATTGTGATTTCGGTGCTTGTGGAATCTCCGATGATCTCTTTCTGGATATATTGGTGCTCGACGGTTGTTTTCTTGTGGAGTTATTGTTGAAACATAATGATGGGACGTCGCTGACTTTTCCTGGAATTGATATCCATAAGCTTAATCATGATTTGATGCTTATCGAGAATCAGGTACCTTTTTCTATTCTCAAACTCATATATCAAAATACAGATTGGGATGAACAAGACCAAAGGTTCAGTCTCTTCGATCTAGCAATCAATTACTTACACAATGGAGAGAAGAGTATCGACAATGTATATGCAGAAGTCGAAAATGTGGACCATCTTCTCCATTTGCTCTACATGTGTCGGTTTAATCGGGTTCAGTTAAATAATGCTCCTTTACGAATGAAGCCATGGTTTTATCGTTTGCTATACATCTGGGTAGCGAGGTCGTTTCTCATTATCTTTTTCGTCAAAAGATATTATAGAGAAATGCCCAAAAACGATCCCTGGAAAATAATATTATTACTATCAATACCTTCATTGACATTAATAATAATATTATGGGAAGGGGTTTCTTTTTGTTTGTCAAAATTTCTATCTTGTTATCATTTGGGTGGAAGCAAGAACTAAGTACACAGCAAAATCTGTAAAAACGAATTGTCCTCTGATACATGGCCTCACACAAATCCCAACAATAACAGAAATCACTTCTTTCGGGATAAATTGGTCAAGTATCGGCCCTACAGTCGTATACAAGATGTTTTTTAAGCCCAATAAGATGCATGTCGGATTGATGGAGATAAATGACAATAGCTTCTCAGAATTTGAGAATTTGTTGTTTTACGAACAGATATACTTTCTACCTAGATTGCTAGAAAATGAAGAAAATGATGCACTGTACATTTCCACCTACGCATTGTACATGAGAAACATGGTGAAGACGGAGTCAGACGTAATTATCCTAAGAGAGCACGGGGTTCTAAAATCAACATCGAGTTTCATAGAAGACAGAGAAATAATTAGTTTCTTTCGTAAGCAAAGACCGTGGTTGGTGTTTACAAAATTAAATCAGAACAATATCCGTTTTCAATTCAGATCACTTGAGAAGTTCAGCCACCGCAGACGTGAAGCCAAACTATGGAAGGATTGGTTCTTAAGCATAATATTATTAAAAAGGGCACACTTCCTAGAACGACGACACTAAGTACGGTCCAAGACAGACCTATGTTCACAATGTCAAACTATAATATCAAGACCAATTTATAATATAATTTAAGTTTGAGGACTATTTATGTAATGTGTTATTTGTTATTTGCGCATGCCTTGAATCAGTAATAATATAATATAAGTACGGTCACCGCAGACGTGAAATAATTAGTTTCATAGAAGACAGAGAAATATTATAATCAGTAATAATATAATAAATCAACATTGAGTTTCATAGAAGACAGAGAAATAATTAGTTTCTTTCGTAAGCAAAGACCGTGGTTAGTGTTTACAAAATTAAATCAGAACAATATCCGTTTTCAATTCAGATCACTTGAGAAGTTCAGCCACCGCAGACGTGAAGCCAAACTATGGAAGGATTGGTTCTTAAGCATAATATTATTAAAAAGGGCACACTTCCTAGAACGACGACACTAAGTACGGTCCAAGACAGACCTATGTTCACAATGTCAAACTATAATATCAGGACCAATTTATAATATAATTTAAGTTTGAGGACTATTTATGTAATGTGTTATTTGTTATTTGCGCATGCCTTGAATCAGTAATAATATAATATAAGTACGGTCACCGCAGACGTGAAATAATTAGTTTCATAGAAGACAGAGAAATATTATAATCAGTAATAATATAATAAATCAACATTGAGTTTCATAGAAGACAGAGAAATAATTAGTTTCTTTCGTAAGCAAAGACCGTGGTTGGTGTTTACAAAATTAAATCAGAACAATATCCGTTTTCAATTCAGATCACTTGAGAAGTTCAGCCACCGCAGACGTGAAGCCAAACTATGGAAGGATTGGTTCTTAAGCATAATATTATTAAAAAGGGCACACTTTCTAAAACGACGACACAAAGTACGGTCCAAGACAGACCTATGTTCACAATGTCAAACTATAATATCAGGACCAATTTATAATATAATTTAAGTTTGAGGACTATTTATGTAATGTGTTATTTGTTATTTGCGCATGCCTTGAATCAGTAATAATATAATATAAGTACGGTCACCGCAGACGTGAAATAATTAGTTTCATAGAAGACAGAGAAATATTATAATCAGTAATAATATAATAAATCAACATCGAGTTTCATAGAAGACAGAGAAATAATTAGTTTCTTTCGTAAGCAAAGACCGGGGTTGGTGTTTACAAAATTAAATCAGAACAATATCCGTTTTCAATTCAGATCACTTGAGAAGTTCAGCCACCGCAGACGTGAAGACAAACTATGGAAGGATTGGTTCTTAAGCATAATATTATTAAAAAGGGCACACTTCCTAGAACGACGACACTAAGTACGGTCCAAGACAGACCTATGTTCACAATGTCAAACTATAATATCAGGACCAATTTATAATATAATTTAAGTTCGAGGACTATTTATGTAATGGGTTATTTGTTATTTGCGCATGCCTTGAATCAGTAATAATATAATATAAGTACGGTCACCGCAGACGTGAAATAATTAGTTTCATAGAAGACAGAGAAATATTATAATCAGTAATAATATAATAAATCAACATCGAGTTTCATAGAAGACAGAGAAATAATTAGTTTCTTTCGTAAGCAAAGACCGTGGTTGGTGTTTACAAAATTAAATCAGAACAATATCCGTTTTCAATTCAGATCACTTGAGAAGTTCAGCCACCGCAGACGTGAAGACAAACTATGGAAGGATTGGTTCTTAAGCATAATATTATTAAAAAGGGCACACTTCCTAGAACGACGACACTAAGTACGGTCCAAGACAGACCTATGTTCACAATGTCAAACTATAATATCACGACCAATTTATAATATAATTTAAGTTTGAGGACTATTTATGTAATGTGTTATTTGTTATTTGCGCATGCCTTGAATCAGTAATAATATAATATAAGTACGGTCACCGCAGACGTGAAATAATTAGTTTCATTGAAGACAGAGAAATATTATAATCAGTAATAATATAATAAATCAACATCGAGTTTCATAGAAGACAGAGAAATAATTAGTTTCTTTCGTAAGCAAAGACCGTGGTTGGTGTTTACAAAATTAAATCAGAACAATATCCGTTTTCAATTCAGATCACTTGAGAGGTTCAGCCACCGCAGACGTGAAGCCAAACTATGGAAGGATTGGTTCTTAAGCATAATATTATTAAAAAGGGCACACTTCCTAGAACGACGACACTAAGTACGGTCCAAGACAGACCTATGTTCACAATGTCAAACTATAATATCAGGACCAATTTATAATATAATTTAAGTTTGAGGACTATTTATGTAATGTGTTATTTGTTATTTGCGCATGCCTTGAATCAGTAATAATATAATATAAGTACGGTCACCGCAGACGTGAAATAATTAGTTTCATAGAAGACAGAGAAATATTATAATCAGTAATAATATAATAAATCAACATCGAGTTTCATAGAAGACAGAGAAATAATTAGTTTCTTTCGTAAGCAAAGACCGTGGTTGGTGTTTACAAAATTAAATCAGAACAATATCCGTTTTCAATTCAGATCACTTGAGAAGTTCAGCCACCGCAGACGTGAAGACAAACTATGGAAGGATTGGTTCTTAAGCATAATATTATTAAAAAGGGCACACTTCCTAGAACGACGACACTAAGTACGGTCCAAGACAGACCTATGTTCACAATGTCAAACTATAATATCAGGACCAATTTATAATATAATTTAAGTTTGAGGACTATTTATGTAATGTGTTATTTGTTATTTGCGTATGCCTTGAATCAGTAATAATATAATATAAGTACGGTCGTAATCAGTTATTTGCGCATGCGCATGACGTAAAATAATTAGTTTCATAGAAGACAGAGAAATATTATAATCAGTAATAAAATAATAAATTAACATCGAGGTTCATATAAGAGCCATGGATACAAGAGTCAATAATTGTTTGTATAATTATTCAATATTCAAAGTCAATGTATACAAGAGCCATGGCAACGGAGAGGATAATCGAAGTTCTGGATATGTCCGATCACTTCAGCCTATTACGGCCAAACCCAGATGTAAACATGTGTAGAATTCCTGCCGAACTGGTTGAAGCTAATGACAACGAGATCTGGATTACGCGCCCAAATATATTTCCATCGGACCATACCACTACGGGAAAGAAAAACTCATTTCGATGCAAAAGGTCAAGTTCAAATACCTCAAAGATCTGCTCGCCCGGAACCAGAGCAACACCTTAGAAAGGTACAAGAATGCAGTCAAAGAAGCGGGTTTATCTTCTGAAAAAAGAAAGTATTGTGATTTCGGTGCTTGTGGAATCTCCGATGATCTCTTTCTGGATATATTGGTGCTCGACGGTTGTTTTCTTGTGGAGTTATTGTTGAAACATAATGATGGGTGGGTGACTTTTCCTGGAATTGATATCCATAAGCTCAATCATGATTTAATGCTTATCGAGAATCAGGTACCTTTTTCTATTCTCAAACTCATATATGAAAAAACAGATTTGGAGGAACAAGACCAAAGGTTCAGTCTTTTCGATCTCGCAACCAATTACTTGCACAATGGAGAGAAGAATATCGACGGTATTGTATATAAAGAAGTCGGTAATGTGGACCATCTTCTCCATTTGCTCTACATGTGTCGGTTGAATCGGGTTGTGTTAAAACATGCTTCTTCGCGAATAAAGACAATTAAGACATGGGGGTATCGTTTGGTGTACTGCTTTGTAACTTTATTTTTCATTGGGCTGTACACCAAATTATATTCTAGTGAAAAGGATCGCTATAAAAAGAGAGTACGATTAGCAGTTCTATTGATGACGATAATAGGGCAATTTTCTATGGTACTATGTCATCTGATTTATTTGTTGTTAGTCGAAATTGTCTATATTGGTATCATTTGGATGGAAGCAGTAACTAATTATTACACAGCAAAATCTGTAAAAACGAATTGTCCTCTGATACATGGCCTCACACAAACCATGACAGTAACAGAAATCACATATTCTGAGATAATTTGGTCAGGTATCGGCCCTACAATCACATACAAGATGTTTTTTAAGCACAATAAGATGCATGCCGGATTGATGGAGATAAATGACAATAGCTTCTCAGAATTTGAGAATTTGTTATTTTATGAACAGATATACTTTTTACCTAGATTGTCAGGAAACGAAGAGAATGATACACTGTACATGTCCACCTACACAGTGTACATGAGAAACATGGTGAAGACGGAATCAGACGTAACTTCCCTAAGAAAGCACGGGGTTCTGAAATCAACATCGAGTTTCATAGAAGACAGAGAAATAATCAATTTCTTTCATAAGCAAAGACCGTGGTTGGTGCTAACAAAATTAAATCAACAAAATATCCGTTCTCAATTCAGATCACTTGAAATATTCTGCAGTTCCGGCCACCGCAAAAGTATAGTCACACTAAGGAAACGATATTACATTTTTTGTACTTCATCATTACTACTGCTTTAGCTGACATATATATTCTAAAAGATTTTATTTCTTGGTAGAAGTATTTGTACAACATGTAAAACCTACTGAATATTTGTCAGTTATTTAAATTTTTTTAAGAGAAAATGTTAAAAGTACCCAACGGGTTTGGAATTAAAACTAACCACATACTAATTTTCTGACCATTTTACCTTTATAATTAAATCAAATTTACGGATATACCATTGTAATCAAATAATGGGCAGAAATGAAATAACCCCAAAACCCATCGTCCTCCTCCAACCATACCTGCGTCATATCACCTCGTCCGTCCAAACCGAAGTCTTCTTTTCTCATTTCATTGTGGGATATCAGGTGCGGACTCGGTATTGATTACTGAGCACATGGGTACTAGTTTCGAGCTTGGGGATGGTCGGAATGGAGATAGGCAATCCAACAGTACGGATATTGCCGATGGAAACTCTGACAGGTCTTGCGTCCCTATTGGGAGGGATGAATCTAGCTCGAAAACTTTCCAGGTAAGATTTAAATTAAATTCCGCTTCTAACGGTACTGGTAATGCAGGATTTGGTGGAGTATTGGACGATCGGCGGATTCTTGACTTCACCGGAGAAGGAGTTGGGCAGGGTGCGGAGAAAGTTCTCACCCAGAATTACCTTGGGGGAAATGATCGGATAGTTGAGGGGAGTCTAAATCCCGAGTAAAACAATTTAGATTATTTAAATGAGGGGTAAATTAGAAAAAATTGTTTCCTAACATCCCCTATTAGTTTGATGGTATAAATATATGATGAGTTGACGTATTGACACCCCCATTAGTTTAGGGATGTCATATGAGATCGACAACTATTGTCAAGGTGAACGATAACCGAAACTAAATCCAAGAAGATAGACATGAAATTTTATGAAAACATAAAGATAGAACCATACTTTTGAGGAAGATGAAACTTTTCTTTAGATGAGGAACCTTAGAAATGAAAAATACAGAAGGAAAAATTGTTGTAAGTGAGATGATAATAATGGTAGTGTGTGAAGTCTGTCGTACGAGCTTAAAAAAGCAGTTGTATCCCATCAATAACAGTAGACGTATGACAATCAGGACGTCAAACATTTAATGAAAGGTTGTACGGATTTTTTCTAAAGTATCGGTTTTTATAATTAAACCGAAACACAAGTAATGATGTGAACGGCCCATATCAGGTAAGAAGGGTTCTTATGAGAACCCTCTACTATCCTGGCCGTCTGTTTTTTAATAGCATCTAGGCCATCCAATTTTTTTGCTCGTTACCAGTCCAATAAGTAACTGGTTGCATGATACCGGTTAGAAAAAATAAAAAAAAATTAATAAAATGCTGACACGATTGTACACCTAGCTTAGTAGCTTTTTCAGTTGCATGCTAGTAGCTAACGTACTAGTTCCCCCCTAGCCAAATCGAAAAAGATTTGATTTCCTATATCCCTCTCAAAAACCCTCCGGTCCCCCAAGGTGAGAAACCCATTTCACATCTTCGACCTCCGTCCGTGGCTATACCATCGACACGCCTCCGTCCGCCCGACCGTCTTCTAATCCCTATACAAGCTGCAGTTCATCGCAAGTGGTAATAATCATTTTTCAGTTTAAAAAATAGTCCGTTTTAGCGTCTACTTGCCGCGTTTTGCGATTTTCCACTCTTCGTTGTTCTCTTCTACCATTTTCTACCGTTGAAAATGGACCAAATGGCTTGTCGTTAGATATAATGATGAATAGAAACCCATTTTTTTCAAAACAACCCAAAACCCATACTTCCATGCGACTTTTGGCTATTTTTTTCTTCCGACAGTTGTTTTTGAAGAATAACTGTTTCATTCTAATAACTGTTATGTCTACGTGTACTTGTTTATAAATAGTGTTTGTGTGTTAAAAAAAAAACAGTTTTCGACATTGACTAGGTTTTCATTTGAGTGTTCTAGGTCTACGAACAAAGGTATTTTTTTGTTGGATTTTTCTAGTTTGAATCGTCTTTGTTTTTTCCAGGTTCTATTGATTTGACTCTGTGTTTGGTTGTAATTTTTGTTTTGTAGACTCTGTTATATTGTTTTTCCTGATATAACATTGTGAGTTTATGTTAATATGCAGTAGGTTTCTCTAAAATTAACCTTCTAATACAATTTTATTGTCCCCTTCGATTTCGGTTTTATGAAATGCATTTCTGATAGCGTCTGTGATCTATTTATATGATTTGTAGGATTACAAAACTATTTGTTTAATTAAATTAGTTACATGTAGTGATTGACAATGAAATATTTCTGTTAATTTGATTCAATGTACTGCTAAAATAACTAGTTATTCCTATTTCATTTTTTTCGGTCTAGATAATGTCTTCTAGTAATGATGAAGAAATGAAAGCTAATGAATCAACAGGTATTATGGGTTCTATCAGTGTTTTTTTGTCGAATGCTTTTGTTTTCCATACGAATAGTTTATTCCTAATAATTTCGACATATATTTTGTAAAAATGCAGCGCGAGATGTCAAACACGCGAATGAAGTCGTTGACAGTTTAATTGAAAACATTGACTGTAATCTATCAACATCAGAAAGAGAATCTTCTATGGAGGTCGATCAGTTCATCGTTTCTAAGAGAAAGGGGAGTAAGTAAAAAATATTTGTATTTTGAAATATATTTTTGTTCGTTGTCATTATTGATGCTGAATTTTTCAAGACCTCGAACAATTGTAATATTTTGTAGGTACAATTCCAGAGAAAAATCCCAAGAAATCTAAAGAAATGGATTTCGACTCCACACTAAGGAAGTTGATGACTGTTGATCAGAAGAGACTCAACGCGAAGAAGAGCGATGGTGTCGTTGTGAAGCTAAATTGAAGGATGAAACAGAAGATGCATGCAGTGAAGAAAAAGAAATCTATGTCAGTTGAAAAATGCACAGAAGCAGAAAACCATGCAGTATATGCTAAAACTCTTAATGATTCCCCCAAAATGAAGGAAGCTTCTGCTAAGAGGAAGAAAGGTACTACTTCTGCTAGAAAAAGTTATTTATCTGATAAAATATTGTCATCCTCTGATGACAGACAAGAACTAGTGGGAAAGAAACAGGGAAGGACAGACACTGAGTTAGACAGAGTAAATGAAACATCTGCGAAGAAGAAGAAATCTGCAGTTTCTGCTAAGAAGGTTGTTGTTCCTGATAAAATAAGTTCTTTTGATAAAAGACCTGAGGTGAGGAAAAAGAAGAAAGGAAGAACTACGAAGTGCGACCCGGAGGATACGAACAGTTAAGTACTGATTACTTTAACATATTCATATTGTTTAGTTCATATTTGTTTAATTTGTTACATTTTTTTATTATAGTTAACCACCTAATTCGACATCGATCTGGAATACCAACTATAACGAAGCGTCGATGAATGGCTCCATCAATTTCACAGACAACGTGACGAAGAGAATCAAGTCTACTTGTTTTGGTCATTTCTACGCAATACTTGATTTCAAAATCAGAGCGCGCCTTCTGAACGATCTAATTGGGAGGTATGTCAGTAGTAATACTTTTATTATTAATGGAAAAGACTGGAATTTTCAGTAGAAGAATTTGGGAAGATTCTCGGTATTCCATACCGTGGGCTGGAAGTGGACATCAAGAAGAAGGCGAAAATTAAATCAGATTGGTGGCTCAAACACTTCGCTGCAGATTGCGACATCAGGAGAGATGTTGTTGTTCAGGCTATAACAACAATTAACAAGAGAGTTCTGAATGACTCCTTGTGTAGGACAGATGATGATGATTTGATAAGACTATGGATTATATACTTATTTATAACAGTATTGTGTTGTAAGAACAGTTATAGGATAGGTAGGAAATTTTTAGATTATGTATCCAACTTAGGATATGTTGCTGAGTACAACTGGGCAGAATTCCTACACTCTGTGCTGTTCGAAAGGATGGAAATATGCAGGGACAGCGTTGTGCGCAGGAAAAGGGCACATGAGCCATCAAAACTATACATCGATGGCTACGTTATGTGTTTAATGGTAAGATTGCAAATTAATTTTTTCAATGACGTAAATTTTTGTATTGTAAATTTTTTTTCTTATTACTTTTGCATTTATAGGTGTGGTTGTTCAGACACACACTGGTAGCCACTCCCTACAGGTCGTATGTGAAGAACGAACCTGGTAAGACATGCCTAATTACGGCAGTCACTCCCAGCAACGCCCTTCAATAAGGACTAGGGTTCCGTCGCTTTACGCCGGACCCCCGGAAGGCTCCCAGGCGCGGAACAAGTTCATCGTCAAATCGCCGATTGGACTACCAAATCGCCGAGTTAGGGCCCAGATCGGCAGTATGGTAGACTGCATATCTCGCCCCTTGAAACTCGGCGAGTTTGCCCTAAATAGGCGATTTTCATACCTGAATCGTCGATTTACGACCGTTACTCGCCGCCAGCCTACGTCATAAATGCTCCCATATATGGCAATAGGCACGATGTCCGCCTTTGATCCCGCCCTCCGAGACCCTACAAAAAGGGTCCCAGACACTCAAAGGCACTTCACAAGTTCCACTCTTACTAGAGCACCACTAAGAGAATCGCTGATTCCTATGAGAATCGCCCATTCTCTCCTTGCAGGTATTTGACGTAGAGCGCGCGTCATGGACTCCAGAGCCTCCGGCATCACCTCTCGCACCACCGCGAGCCCTGGTAGTAGATTATGTGCTTCATCAGAACCCTACTTCAAGAAGTGGGGTGGCAAGATTCAATATTTGAAAGAGCTAGAAGCTGGACCTTCTCGATGATCATGAGGTAATTAATCGTAAAGACATAATATTTCAGACAATAAAAAGTTGGATGAATGAATGTCTGCTTTTTTATTCTTAAATTGATAGGCATTCATAGACGAAATTTCATTTGAAAAGAGAATGGATATTATAAAGGAAGACCATGTATCAAAGGTTGTGTCGGACAAAGGTTCAAGTTCTTCTACAAGTACACATAGGCAAGATTCTGATATTAACTCGGTCGAACAAGAGGAGTATTATGTGGACCCTGAGCTTGCCGATTCCGAGAGAAGGAGGAAAATGAAGGGGAAGGCAGTAGAAATTCATGACTCAACAGAACAGTGGATAGAACCAAAATCGTCTTTCAAATTAAGGAACCTTGTCCTTGAAAGAAGAGAAAAACAGAAGAAAGAGGTTGAGGCAAAGTATGAAGAACTTTTTGGTAAGAGGGTAAGTGCAAAGAAACCAAAAAAAAAATGAAGGAAAAATCAAAACCTACCATTACAAGCTTGCGTCGCAGCGGTAAGCTGTCGGCGACCAGTGGGACATGTTCATCGCTGTATCCCGATAGTAAGTATAACTAATTACTATTTTTTTTGTATTATATCACATTTGTCTAAATTGTATAATACAGATTATGAGGGAACCGATATGAATGTTCTTCATAAATATGTTATAGTTATGGAGGTCGATGGCAACAAGCTGAAGCTCGTAGAAGATGAAGCAAAGGTTTCTTTAAACTTGAAGAACACTTCTGGTGGACAGGTAGATGTCATGAATGATGAGATAAGCACCTTGAAGGAAATTGAAAATGAAGTTGTTGTTTCTGTTAATAATGAGCCTCAGTATGATAAAAAAGACGACCCTACTGCTAATGAAGACACTGATTCTGTTAAAATGTGCACCCCCGTCAATGAGGCTGCCGGTATGATAAAGATGCCGCGGTATGATAAAGAAGAAAACACTCCTGCTAATCATACATTGAGATGGAAGAGGAAAATGAAAACAAGTTAGTGGAACTTGAGAGCACTAGCTTCAAAAAACCAAGGTTCGAGAAGAAAGGCTACAACGGGAAGAATACTTTTCGTGGCTCCTCGAACAGATACACTGACAATGCGGCTGATTCCTTTAAAAAGGAATGGAAGCCCAAACACGACAATAAGGTATATCAAACCTCTACCAAACAGTCGCCAAAGGGTCCACCTCAACCATGGAAGGATTGGACCCCACTAACAATCAGCAAAGGCGAGCTGTTTGAGAAATTGAAAAACCGAGCGGATCTGCCCGCTCCTCGTTCTTTGGACTCTGCAACCAAGGGTAGCCGTAAAAAAGGTGGAAGATTATGTAAATTCCATAAGGACCACGGCCACCTGACGGACCATTATAGGGAGTTCTCGTTTTATGTCGAGCAACTGATCTCGAAGGGTGAACTTGGCAACTTTGTCAAAGGATCCCGAGAACAGGACGGTTGCAAGTCTGACATGAAGGGGAAGCGTCCACGCTCTCCTTCGCCAGACAGCGACAGTAGCGAAGGCTGTCAACGGAAAACCATCAATATGATATTTGATGGTGGATTTGTTGGCCAGAATAAGGGATATGCCCGGAAGGTGCTGATGTCACAATCAATACCTCGCGACAATGGGAAGCAGGTCCGCGAAGAGAAGTCGATATACTTCTCTGAAGAGGACCTGGACGATGTCCTGCAACCTCACGAGGATCCACTCGTGATCCAAGCAGACATCGGTCCCACTTTCCGTGTCGAGAGGATGATTGTTGACAGCGGCAGTTCCGCGGACATCCTCTATATGGACACCTTCACTAAGATGGGCCTTAAAAAGGATGATTTGTCTCCTTGCAAGGAAGCCATCTACGGGTTTACTAATGTCACCGCCCCGGTGGCCGGCGTTATTGACCTGAAGGTCTCCATCGGATCCCGGCGAGGGAGAGTTAGTCGAACATGTCTTTTATAGTGGTGGAAGTAGAATCCACTTTTCACGGTATCTTTGGACGACCCTTCATCCATGGGATCAAAGCAGTCCCCGTCTTCTTATCACCAGTGCATACAATACCCAGTCAAAGGGATCGTCGCAATTGTCAAAGGATTACAAAAGGATTCTAGACAAAGGTATAAGAAGGTAATGAAGCACGAAATCTGCTACCAGTAGGCTCGCGGGGTTGCGAGGAGGGCCGGAGGCTTTGGAGTTCACGACGCGCGCTCTACGTCAAATACCTGCACAAGTGGAGGGGAGTCGGCGACTCAGGTGTGGAAGTCGGCGACTCGGGCTCCTTAGTTCTCTAGTTGGGTGTGTGTCAAATGGGAATGACCTGGGAGTAGAGGACCCCCAAGGACCCCTTTTATAGGGTCGTAGGGCCCACCCCATTATAGTGCCCTATTGAAGGGTGCCATAATGACGTGGGCCCTCCCAAGTAACGGCTTGGAATCGGCGACTCAGGTATGGGAGTCGCCGATTCAGAGGTGGAGTCTCCGACTCCCTTGTGGTCAGGTCCTCGGTCTACCAGACCCGAGTGCCCTGTCTGGATTCAGCGATTCACCCCTGGAGTCGGCGACTTGGTAGTCCCAGTCGACGATTCCCAGGTGTTGCCTTGAGTACTTGACGTAGACACTTCCTCCGCATTGTGGAACTCTCCGGGGGTCCGGCATAAAGCGACGGAACCCTAGTCCTTGTTGAAGGGCGTTGCTGAGAGTGACTGACGTAATCAGGCATGTCTCACCAGTATTCCCCCCTGAAGAGAGCACAAGAAACACGCGTGTACCGCCAGAAGGCAACCCAGCTGGTCAAACTAAACAACATGCTCGTCCACGCCCCACCCGACAATGGGGAGAGGGAAAAATTATAATCCGTGGATGAGACTGAAATATACCAGCTGGAGGGGGGACACGTGGCATTAGGGAAGGGGTTAGCCCCTGACCTAAGGGCCAAGCTTGTGACTATCCTGGAGGAGCACCAGGACAGGTTCGTTTGGGAGGGTGAGGCACCGACACAGATTGCGCGTCAAATCGTGACGCACAAACTGAATGTCGACTCATCCATCCCAGCTCGTCGCCAAAAGCGTCGAGTACTCACTTCTGACAGGCGGGAAGCCGCCAACGAGGAGATATCAAAACTTTTGAATGCTGGATACATTCGAGAGGTTCGATATCCAACTTGGTTGGCCAACCCCGTCCTTGTCAAGAAGCCCAATGGCAAATGGCGCATGTGCATTGATTTCACGGATCTTAATAAAGCATGCCCCAAGGATAGTTACCGCTCCCATATATCGACGAACTAGTCAATAGAGCATCTAGTAATGAACTCCTCTCTATGATGGATGCCCACTCAGGATATAACCAGATCCTGATTCATGAGCCTGATGAAGAAAAAACATCCTTCATCACGGACACAGGGACATTCTGTTACAGAGTAATGTCATTCGGCTTAAGGAATGCTGGAGCTACATTCCAACGCTTAATGGACAAGGTTTTCGCGGACCAGATCGGGCGCAACGTTTCCGCTTACGTTGATGACATTTTGGTCAAATCATCAAGCGTGGAAATGCACCCTGAGGATCTGAGAGAAACCCTTGGCACATTGAAGCAATACGGAATGAATCTCAACCCGGCCAAGTGTTCCTTCGGAATCAAGGAAGGCAAGTTCCTTGGTTTCTATGTAGGTCAGCACGAGATCAAACCAAATCCCGATAAAATCCAAGCAATCCTTGATATGGAAGTCCCCCCACTACAAGATTCCTGCGTTTCAGCGACGATCAGAATTCGTCGCTGAAATTCAAAAATTGTCGCTAAATTGGTTTCAGCGACGATTATTGATCGACGCTAAAGCTTCGCTGTAGGTCGCCTCGCTAAAAATTTAGCGACAATGTTGGATATCGACGCTAATTATCCCACACGCGTGCTATTTTTTGGCGCCAAAAAATAGCATCATCGCTGAATCGTCGCTAATATTTGAAAAAGATCATCGCCATATCGTTGCTAAATCGTCGCTCTCAATAAATTTTAATATTCCCTGTCTCAACTTATCATCGCTAAATCGAGGCTTTTGTTAAATTTTAATTGTCCCTTTTTCAACTTATCGTCGCTAAATCGTCGCTTTTGGTAAATTTTAATTTTCCCTGTTTCAACTTATCATCGCTCAGTCGTCGCTTAATCGTCGCTAAAATAGAATACAATAAAAAAAATGTTTTATTTATATGGGTGCTCATTTAGAGCCTTACTATTCAATCACACTTGTAAATACATGCAAATACAATTCAATACAATTCAACCCTAAATACAATTCAATACCTGCAAATACAATTCAATTCACACCAATCACATACATTCAATCGATCACACCAATCACATACATTGAATCATACAAATTTCACATATTGAATCACAAATGAATCACAAATTAGATTAAGTGTTTATTAGAGATAATAGAGTTATAATAGAGATTACAATTACAATTACAATAGAGTTAAGTGTTTCAATTACAATAGAGGTAAGTGTTTTACAATTTTTTTTGTTGAACAATATTGGAAATATCTAAAGTCTTACCTTTTGGTCGAGGTATCGAATTCAAAGTAGTATCTTCTTCCCAATAATTTCTCGATAATGGAATAAGTTGGTTCAACTGAGAAGAAACAGGAACATTACTCGATGATGGACGATTCAGGACGATGTTGG
>LFYR01001753.1:37066-49593 GCA_001185155.1 Zostera marina | reverse complement strand
CTCACACTCCACACTAGAGCAAACCAAGGAGCCCGAATCGCCTACTCCCACGTGAGTCGCCGATTCCCCTCCTCTTCTGCAGGTGTTTGACGTAGAGCGCGCGTCGTGGACTCCACAGCCTCCGGCTCATCTCGCCACCCCGCGAGCCCACTGGTAGCAGATTCCGTGCTTCATCAACTACGCTTAGTATTGACCCTCCCATTCCTTAGGTCCTTTCAGTGTACAGCAAAATAAAATAGTTAGATTTTATTTCAAACATATGTTTTTTCAAACATATCGATGGTTCGGGTGATCCAAGAGATCACATCAACCTCTACCTTAGTGTCTTGGAACCGCAAACCACCGATAACGCGCTGTTGTGCTGGGCATTCCCTGGCACTCTCAAGGGCAGCGCGTATCGGTGGTTTTCTGGTCTGCCAGCTGGATCGATCTCCAGCTTTACGGACCTCTCATACAAATTCATCGCCCAACATGTGGGGATGATTAGGATCAAACTCAGTGCCAACGCACTGCTGACACTACGACAGAACAAGCTGTCGTTGAGGGATTACACTATTAAGTTCACTTCAACGATGACAGAAGTGAGCGACTTAATCCCGAGCCTGGCCATAGCGGGATACACGAATTGGCTAGTACCCTACTCTCCTCTGGCCCAGCATCTCACTCTCCATAAGGTGGAGACCCTACCTGACCTCTTCCAGCAAGCCCAATCGTTTATTGAGGTGGAAGAGCAGAATGAGAATAAGCTAGTGGAACTTGAGAACACTAGCTTCAAAAAACCAAAGTTCGAGAAAAAGAGCTACGGCGGAAAAAATAGCTTCCGAGGCTCTTCGAACAAATACACTGACAATGTGGCTAATTCCTACAAAAAGGAATGGAAGCCCAAACACGATAATAAAGTGTATCAAACAACTACCAAGCAGTCGCCAAAGGGTCCATCCCAACCATGGAAGGAGTGGACCCCTCTGACAATCAATAAAGGCGAACTGTTTGACAAACTCAAGAACCGGGCAGATCTACCTCCTGCCCGTTCTATGGACCCTGCAACTAAAATTAGTCGCAAAAAGGGTGGAAGGTTCTGTAAATTTCACAAGGACTACGGCCACCTCACCGACCACTGCAGGGAGTTCTCGATCTACGTCGAGCAACTGGTCTCAAAGGGTGAACTTGGCAACTTCGTCAAGGGATCCCGAGGACGAGACGATTGTAAACCTGACCCAAAGGGGAAGCGTCCACGCTCTCCTTCGCCGGACAGAGACAGTAGCGAGGACCGCCAGCGGAAAACCATCAATATGATATTTGGTGGCGGATCCGTTGGTCAGAATAGGGGTTACTCCCGGAAGGTGTTGATGTCACAGTCTACACCTCGCGACAATGGGAAAAGGGCTCGGGAAGAGAAGTCCACATACTTCTCCGAAGAGGACCTGGACAATGTGACACTACGGAATCTTATCACAAGCTCTCCCGACACATTTGTCGCTTCGGCCAGAAGTCGTCTAATTTCGGGAGGAGTATCACAAGCTCTCCCGACACATTTGTCGCTTCGGCCAGAAGTCGTCTAATTTCGGGAGGAGTATCACAAGCTCTCCCGACACTTCTGTCGCTTCGGTCAGAAATCGTCAAAAAATTTGAATACGGTAAAATCTGTCGCTTCGGCCAGATTTGCCAATGACAAATTTGAGCAAAGGAGGGTCATCACGAAAGGTAAATCGCACGGTAAGTTCAATAATAAATATATGCGCTTTTGGACTAATCTAGTTATTTTGCAGAGTGTTTTCCTTTTTTGCAGATAAGATTCCGTAGTTCGGGCTAGGATCGGATTCTGATAGTGAATCTGTAGCCTCGACCGGAATCAGATTCTAATAGTGAATCAGCAGGTTCTGTATCCGAGGCGAGAATCGGATTCTGATTGTGGATCTGTAGCCTTGGTCAGAATCAGACTCTGATAGTGATTCGGGTTACTTCGTCGCTTCGGCCTTATTAGACCAGAGGTCATTTTGACGCTTCGGCCTTAATGATCTCAAGGGAGGAGTATCACAAGCTCTCCCCGATACTTCGGTCGCTTCAGCCATAAGTGGACGAAATTGGGGGGGAGTATCATAAGCTCTTCCCGACACTTCTGTCGCTCCGGCCAGAAGTTGTCACGTTATGAGCATGATAGATCCGTCGCTCCGGCCAGATCAATCAAGGATTTATTGAGAATAAAGAGGAGCAGCCCCGCACGGCAAGGTCAGTAAATCAATAAATATATCCTTTCGACTGATACAGTTGTTTTGCAGGTCATTTTTGTTTTGCAGAAATGATTCTGTCGTTTTGGCCAGAATCGGGTCTATTTTGTCGCTTCGGCCTTAATAGATCCAGGTCCATTTTGTCGCTTTGGCCTTAATGGACCAAGAATTATTTTGTCGCTTCGGCCTCAATAATTCTTCTATCTTGTCGCTTTGGCCTTGATAGACTTGGAGATCATTTTGTCGCTTTGGCCTTAATGATCTCGACCCACTTTGTCGCTTTGGCCTTGGTGGGGTAATCGTCGTTGCGGAAGTAAAGTCGCTCTTGATCAGGGTGGACTATAAACATCAGTTCTGATAGTGAACTAGATTATGTCCCTTTGACTAGGATCCACGCATTCTGTCGCTTCGGCCAGAATCAGGCTCTGATAGTGGGTCGGTCCATTTTGTCGCTTTGGCTTTAATGGACGGGAATTATTTTGTCGCTTTGGCCTTAATAATCTCCTCTAATCTTGTCTCTTTGGCCTTGATGATAACACAGAAAAAGTCGCTCCTGATCAGAGTTGGACTATAAACACGTAGTTCCATTTTCCTGGAACTAGATTTTGATAGTGAATCAATCAATCTGATACTGCATGGATAACAGAGTCATTGTGTCGCTGTGGCCGCAATGATTCGATCCCATCTTGACGCTTTGGCCTTGAAGCGGATCACCTTGCTTGGGGGGGGGATACTGGCGGTACACACATGTCTCCTATGTTCTCTTCAGGGGGGAGTACTGGTGAGACATGCCTGATTACGTCAGTCACTCCCAGCAACGCCTTTCAACAAGGAATAGGGTTCCGTCGCTATATGCCGGACCCCCGGAAGGCTTCCACGGTGCAGAGCACGTGTCTACGTCAAGAGATCAAGGCAACACCTGGGAGTCGCCGACTGGGACTACCAAGTCGCCGACTCCAGTGGTGCATCCCCGACTCTCACCAGGGAACTCGGGTCTGGTAGACCGAGGACTTGGCCTCAAAGGAGTCGGCGACTCCACCTCTGGGTCGGCGACTCCCATACCTGAGTCGCCGACTCCCAGCCGTTACTTGGGCGAACCCACACCATTATGATACCCTTCAATAGGGTATCATAATGGGGTGGGCCTCACTCAATTGAATGGAAACGCCTCTAGGACCCTATAAAAGGGGCCCTAGGGGTGTCCTCCATTCAAAACTTATCTTGACCTCTCACACTCCACACTAGAGCATCCAAAGAGCCCGAATCGCCTACTCCCAAGAGAGTCGCCGATTCCCCTCCTCTTCTGCAGGTGTTTGACGTAAGGCACGCGTCGTGGACTCCAAAGCCTCTGGCTCTTCTCGCAACCCCGCGAGCCCACTGGTACCAGATTCCGTGCTTCATCACAGACCATTGCAGGGAATTCTCGTCTTTTGTCAAGTAATAGATCTCAAAGGGAGAACTTGACAACTTCGTCAAGAAATCCCGAGGACGGGACAATTGCAAATCTGACCCAAAGGGGAAGCGTCCACGCTCTCCTTCACCAGATAGCGACAACAGCGAGGACCGCCAACGGAAGACCATCAATATGATATTTGGTGGTGGATCCGTTGGCCAAAATAGACGGTATGCCCGAAAGTTGCTGATGTCACAATCAACACCTCAAGACAACGGAAAACGGGTCCGCGAGGAGAAGTCAATATACTTCTTCGAAAAGGACCTGGACGATGTCCTGCAACCTCACGAGGACCCATTCGTGATCCAAGCAGACATCGGTCCCGATTCCCGACTCGAGAGGATGATTGTCGACAGCGGCAGCTCTGCGGACATCCTTTATATGGACACTTTTACCAAGATAGGCCTTAAAAGGGAGGAACTATCTCCCTGTAAGGAAGTCATCTACGGTTTCACTAACATCGCTGCCCCAGTGGCCGGTGTTATTGATTTGAAAGTCTCCATCGGTTCCAGGCGAGGGAGGGTTAGCCGAACATATCATTTCACAGTAGTGGAAGTAGAATCCACTTTTCATGGCATATTCGGATGCCCCATCATCCACGGAATCCAAGCAGTCCCGTCTTCTTATCACCAATACATTCGATACCCAGTAAACGGGTTTGTTGCAACTGTCAAAGGATCACAAAGGGATGCAAGACAGGGGTATAAGAAGGCAACCCTGCTGACAAGGCTTAACAATATGCTCGTCCATGCCCCACCCGACATTGAGGAGAGGAAGAAATTACAACCTGTGGACGAGACTGAAGTATTTCAGCTGAAAGGGGGACAAGTGGCATTAGGGAAGGGGTTACCCTCTGCTCTAAGAGCCAAGCTTGTGACTGTCTTGGAGCACCAGGACAGGTTCGTTTGGGAGGGTGAGGCACCGACACAGATTGCGCGTCAGATCGTGACACACAAACATAACTCGACTCATCCATTCCAGCTCGACGCCAGAAGCGTCGAGTACTCACTTCTGACAGGCGGGAGACAGCCAATGAGGAAATATCGAAACTCCTGAATGCTGGGCATATTCGGGAGGTTCGATATCCGACTTGGTTGGCCAACCCCGTATTTGTCAAAAAGCCCAATGGCAAGTGGCGCATGTGTATTGATTTCACTGATCTCAATAAGGCATGCCCCAAGGACAGTTACCCGTTGCCATGTATCGACGAACTAGTCGATGGAGCATCCGGTAACGAGCTCCTCTCTATGATGGATGCCCACTCAGGATACAATCAAATCCTGATGCATGAGCCTGATGAGGAAAAAACATCCTTCATCACGGACTCAGGGACATTGTGTTACAAAGTAATGTCATTCGGCTTAAGGAATGCTGGGGCTACATTCCAACGCTTAATGGACAATGTTTTCGCGGACCAGATCGGGTGCAACATTTCCCCTTACGTCGATGACATCCTAGTCAAGTCGTCATGCATGGAAAAGAATCCTGATGACATGAGAGAAACCTTTGATACACTAAAGCAATATGGAATGAAGCTCAACCCAGCCAAGTGCGCATTCAGAATCAAGGAAGGCAAGTTTCTTGGTTTCTATGTAGGTCAGCATGGGATCAAACCTAATCTCCTGACAAAATCCAAGCTATCCTTGATATGGAAGCCCCCCGCACGATCAGAGAAGTACAAAGTCTGAACGGTCGAATTAACGCACTCAGTCGTTTTATATCACAAACGGCTGACAAGTGTAAACCGTTCTTCCAATTACTGAAAACTGCGGCTAAGGGTAGTATTACTTGGACACCAGAGTGCGAGGAGGCATTTGCTAAGTTAAAAGCACATATGTCCTCACTCCCCATGCTGACATCACCCAAAGAGGGAGAGGACCTTTGCTTATACATAGCGGCCTTAGAAGAAGCCGTGAGTGCGGTCCTCATTGCGCAGAGGACAAGGACAAGGTCCCTATATACTACCACTCGAGGCGACTACAAGGTGCTGAACTACGGTACTCTCCTGTCGAGAAGATCGTATATGCAGTGATCCATGCTTATCGTCGTTTTCGAGCTTACTTCTTAACGCACACGATTGTGGTACTAACATCGTGTCCTTTGCGCTGTCTACTTCACAAACCCGATATTTCTGGGAGGTTAACCAAATGGGCAATCGAACTCAGTGAGTTCGACTTGGACTTCCGACCAGCCACTGCCATCAAGGGGCAAGCTATGGCGGACTTCATTGTCGAACTCACACAACCCAATTTGGCCCAATCTTGGGTTGTAGAAGTACACGGGTCGAGTTGTAGCACAGGCTCGGGTATCAGAGTGAAAATCCATAGCCTGGATAGAAAAAACTACGAACACTCGGTACAACTTCACTTCCCGGCTTCTAACAACGTCGCGGAATATGAAACAGCCATACACGGCCTGAAGCTATTAAGAACTCTCGGCGCTGAGAATGTCACGCGCTGCACTGACTCCCAGCTCGTAGCTCGGCAAACCACTAGTGAATTCGCTTGCAAGGAACCATAAATAACCAAATACGTGGAGGCGATGGTAGCACTCACCAAGCAGTTCGTTGAGTTCAAAATCGAGCAAATCCCTCGAATCCAAAATTCACCCGCCGACTCTTTGGCACGTTTAGCGTCAGCCTGGGAGGGAGGAAAGCGCGAGATTTTAGTAGACTCCATACTCCAGCCT
This sequence comes from Zostera marina, assembly GCA_001185155.1. Lineage (NCBI taxonomy): Eukaryota > Viridiplantae > Streptophyta > Magnoliopsida > Alismatales > Zosteraceae > Zostera > Zostera marina. The sequence goes on along the minus strand of LFYR01001753.1, from coordinate 43,224 downwards.
ACATGCTAAGTATTGACTATTACCTCCAACCCTCAAGAGGATTGGAGGCAACCAATATTGGCATTCATTCAGAATGGAGTAATTCCTGACAATAAAGGGGAGGCCAAAAAGTTGAAACATAAAGCGGCAAAATATTGCGACATCGGATGGGTGCTTTACAAAAAGTCCTTCGATAGCCCGCTGCTACGCTGTTTGGCCAAACCCGACACGGATAGGGTTATTCAGGAAGTACACGAAGGCTCGTGCGGACTCCATGAAGGAGGAAGAGCACTAGCCTTCAAAATCATCAGGCTAGGATACTATTGGCCCACTATAAGGTTGGAAGCTCGCACTTACGTCCGCAAGTGCCGAGCATGTCAGCTGCACAACCCCATGAAGCAGAAACCATCCGCGGACATGACTCCGATTCTGAGTTTGATCCCATTCGCAAGGTGGGGACTGGACATCGTAGGATCATTCCCCCCCTCAACATCCCAGGCTCGGTTCATCTTTGTAGCAGTAGATTACTTTACAAAGTGGGTCGTGGCTCAGGCTGTAGCGAAAATCACTCAGGAAGCGGCAGTTAAGTTTATCTACCACTCCGTAGTCTGTCGATTCGGAGTTCCCCAAGACATTGTCACGGACAATGGCACACAATTCACAGGGGGAAAATTTTCAAGAATGTGCGAAGACCTAAACATAAAACTCCACTTCGCCTCCGTTTACCGACCTCAGGCAAACAGGCAAGTGGAGGTTACCAACAAGGCCATCGTACAAGGATTGAAAAAGAAAATTGATTCAGCCAAAGGGACTTGGGCAGACAAGTTGTGCCAAATCCTATGGGCATATCGCAGAACGAGTAAGAACCCCACGGGCAACACCCCTTTTGCTATGACCTATGGAGTGGAAGCGGTCGTACCAATCGAGATGAGTATACCAATGATGGGGGTGAAACCCGACCAGTACTCCAAGACGCGCAAGCAAGCGCCAAGCGGGGAACTCAAGTGTGCAGAGCTCTGCTTCGCTAGGAATCCTTTCGCTCCAAATGACCTGCCTTTAATGAGTGGGGGGTGCCCTATATTTATAGGGGTTCTTATGGGGGCAATATGGTCATTTGGGCAGTAACCGCCTAACTGCCCAACTGATCAGATTGGGTCCAGGGGTCGACTTTCCAGAGATCGACTTTCTGGGGGTCGACTTTTCCTGGTGATCGACTTTTACTCAAAAGTCGATCCCAGGGAAGTCGATCCTCAGGAAAGTCGATCTTCCTAGGATTCGACCTGGACCTCCCCAACCCTAGAATAGATACCTCAACTCATCTTAGGCTATCCGGACTTCTAGTTGCTGGTAGGTTGTGACCGTGTTCGGGATACTGCATCACCAACCAACATATCGAGTCTCGAAATACGACCAACAAACAAATGACCAAAACCTAGCCATAGAGCTAAAGTTGAGGGATGAAACCCGTGACGAGGCGGACCTGCGAAACGAATCGTACAAGGCAAGCGTATCAAGGTACCACAATCGCCAAGTACGCAAAAAAGTTTTCTTACCAGGAACTCTCGTGACGCGGAAAGCTAGCATAACAGAAAGGAATAGACCAAGAAATAAACTATCATCCAACTTCGAAGGTCCCTACATCGTCGAAGAGGAGATAAGGCCAGGAACTTATCGCCTACGACGACAAGATAGAACGATGGTTCCAAACACCTGGCATGCGGACAACATGCAGCAGTACTACGCATAGTACTCATCGTATTATGCTTATTTTCTTTAATTTTCCTAGTATGTATGTTAGTTAATTATAGAAATCTTTTTTCACATTCTAACCCTTAAGGATACCCTAAAAAATCTATTATGTCGCTTCGGCCTCAGGAGAACAAAGATCATCCCGTCGCTACAGCCCCGATGATCCTATCCAATCTTGTCGCTTCGGCCTTGTTACAGATCAATAAGTCACTCCGTCACTAGGATAGGAGTCAGATTACATCCTCAGGGTTCAAATCCAGGGTTAGAACAAATAGGTCCAACTCAATTACGACCACAACCCTTATTCGCACATGTGAATCAAAAAGTAGTGGGTGTTATATCAAGCTATTTTCAACCCTAAGAGTTAATTTAGAAGTATAAATTATTTTCGAGTTTAACTAGCAACTAAACTACGATTCGTACGACCAAACTTACGCCCTAAGCGGCTAAGTAGAGTTAGCAGAATCTAACTTACGTCTAGAGCGGCTAAGTTACGATTTGTGAATCTAGTTTAAGCCTAAGTTACAACCCAAAAATATTTATATAAAAAATTAACAAAGAAAATAGTTCATTGATTAACAAAAAATCAATTACAAAATCCAATATGAAGGAGTTCTAATCTTCTTCTTTTCTCGCTTCTCGAACATCGCTCTTTATCTTATCAAGAGCTTCTTTGTGCTCCAGCTGCACTTCAGGATGTTCTTCTAGCCACGCCATTATATCAGTCACATAGTTGGCAGGCAAACTTGGGAACACGTAAGGACCAAAAAAAGTTTAAGTCTTGAAGTTGGTCAGATTGACCATCTACTTCAAACTCCAAGTCCTTTACTTTTTCGGAAGAAGTATCTAGTTCTTCCCTCATCTTTCGCAACTCCTCCGTGGATTGAGAGAAGCGGTCGTTCAGATCCTTTCGCACAGAGGCGGACTCAGAAAGTTCTACTTGAAGTTTCTGAATTTGTGATTCAGAATCCATTGCGTTGCCAACCTCCGCATTTAACTGCATCTTTAGTTCTTCAATCTCTTTCAAGACAACAGTGAGACACGATTCAGATTCCCTCAGAGAATCACGTTCTTGGCAATGATTAGAAATCTCATGTCTGTGTGCGGCACACTCTTTATTCTTCGCCATCATCGCCTTCTCATGCTTAGCAGCTTTCTCTTCCAATTTCTTGTTCTTTTGGAAGGTCTTCCTCATTGACCACACTTCTTTGGAGACAGCTTGATACTTGTCATCAAGCTTGTCATATTCTTGTTGGGATCGAAACGTGTCATTGCATGACTGCATCCCAAGAGAAGCATTCGATAGATATACAGCCTACAAAAAAAAAAAAACAATTAACTTAGCACGGAAATACATAAGTTAGAAAGTACTCAAGTCACTTACAGCAGATAGAGCTTTAGTGAGCTCCTCACGTATCCAATCCCCAGGCTTCGTCAGAAGTAGCTGGGTAGCCTTAGCTCGCACCCCTTCATCGGCAAACAGACCCGGATAATCAAAATTAGTCCGGAAGGGGGCAAACTCTGGCACAGACCTCGAACTCGACCCAGTCTCAAAGGTGCTACGAGGATTAGATCCTTTAGCCTTCCTCTACCGAATTAGTTTGGCACCGCGCAATCTCACAGCCAAATGAGGAAGCACCGCTTCACGGTAGAGATACGCTCCCTTCTTCTTCTTGATAGGATTTCCGGAAGGGTCCTCCGACTGCATATAGTGTGTCACATCAGAAAAGGTGAAGTCCTCACGCTGACACAAAGCGAAAGGAACTCCTTGTCCACATTGGAAAGAAGCAAGAGCTGAAGAGATCTTCTTTACGTGCTTCAATTCCACCTTGCTCAGAGCGCAAGGAACATCCAGATGTACGCGGCGAGCATTGGCCCAGTTCTCTCAACTCCCGCGTACGAACATCGAGTCTATAAAAAAGAACTCACTCTTCCACTGCGGCCCATTGTTAGTGGGGAGTTCTATAATCAGTTCACGCCCGCTGAACCACTTCGCCAACCCCAACCGACCAGATTCGGAAGCGGGAGCCTTGACAAACTTAAAAAACCAGAAAAACAAGGCAGCGGTTGCAGGGATATTTAGACTCCAACAGATGTTGGAGAACCCTCTCAAATTTACAAAAAACGCAGCCTGCATCTGTGACAGCGACACACCCCCTTGTAGTAACACTTCGCTCATCAATGCGGGAATGGGCAGCATGGAGAAGTGTCTGAAGTAGAGTCGAGGAATGGCTTGGAACCCCGTAGGAGGAAGGTTTGCGGCTTGATATTGCGACCCCCAGAATCGCAGGTGCCCAGAAATGCGGATCCCGTGCAGAATTTCTCGGGCTTCGAGCGCAGATGTAACAGAAAACGGATGCGCAGTCTCAGTCTGCGGCACGAGAGGTGCGTTCAGAGAAACTTTTTCAAAAGACCCCTCACTCGTATCGCTCAGGGGTAGCAACCTAAATTCACCACCCGGCAAGGTTTCACAATGAGCATAGCCAGTGTGGTTCTCCACTCCCTCATAGAATAGGAGGTTAACATGGTCTCCATCCTTGTCCACTTCGGTCGGCTCTGGCCGCGGTCCAGTTCCATTTCCTGATTATAGTTAAAGGGCTCAGGAACCCGTACGCCCTCTGCAAAGGGGAAGTGCTTCTTTCCTTTGCCCCCCATCCCATGAGTAGGAGGAATGGGGGTACTACCCTTGCGAGACGAGTCCTTCGCGTGCTTAGGGTGTTTCCTCTTTCTTTTTTTACTAGGCCTATCAGATTCAGCAATCGGCCTCTCAGGTGCCACCACTTGAAGGGGCACAATTTCTTCAAATTCAGCCCCCGAGTTTTGGGGCAATGTCGGCGACTTAGGTTCCAAACTCGCCGGTCCCAGTTTAATAACCCGGCGAGGCCTCTTGAAGATGGGGACACCCCCCTTGCCCTTAGCCGGCGACTTCCCAAGGAGACTCGCCGACTTAGGAGCAAGACTCGGGAGAATCTCGCCCACTTCAACAGAAGGCTCTGCTACGACCAGAGCCATAGTTTCACACCCCAAACTCGCCGACTTCTTGTTCGAACTCGGCGAGTTTTCGGGAGTGAGCCCGAGTAACTCGCGGGCCGTAGCACAATACTTGGCGTGTGACGGTGCATCGACAGCCGGAATTCCTGACCCACCGCGTACAGGCGAGGGAATCGGAGACTCGACAGTGTTGAGCACCGCCGCCAAGCTCTCATCTATGTCATTGTTTAAAAGATCGTCGACCAGAGCTTCGATGCCCAACATGGTGAGTTGGGGAAGCGACGGTTGGTCTGCCATATGTCGGCGATATAAGGACAGACTCCGCGATTTAGTGGTGAGTATTGGTGATTGTAATGTGATGAAGCACGGAATCTGCTACCAGTGAGCTCGCGGGGTGGCGAGATGAGTCGGAGGCTGTGGAGTCCACGACGTGCGCTCTACGTCAATCACCTGCAGAAGAGGAGGGGAATCGGCGACTCACGTGGGAGTAGACGATTCAGGCTCCTTGGATGCTCTAGTGTGGAGTGTGTGTGGTCAAGGTGAGTTGAGAGTGGAGGACACCCCTAGGACCCCTTTTATAGGGTCCTAGAGGCGTTTCCACTCAATAGAGTGGGGCCCACCTCATTATGGTGCCCTATTGAAGGGTGCCATAATGGGGTGGGCCCGCCCGCGTAACGTCTGAGAGTCGGCGACTCAGGTGTGGGAGTCGCCGATTCCGTGGAGGCCAAGTCCTCGGTCTACCAGACCCGAGATCCCTGGCTGGAATCAGGGACTCACCCTTGGAGTCGGCGACTTGGTAGTCCCAGTCGGCGACTCCCAAGTGTTAACTTGGGCTCTTGACGTAGACACGTGCTCCGCACCGTGGAAGCCTTTCCGGGGGTCCGGCATATAGCGACGGAACCCTATTCCTTGTTTGAAGGGCGTTGCTGGGAGTGACTGACGTAATCAGGCATGTCTCACCAGTACTCCCCCCTGAAGAGAGTATGGCTGAACACCTGTGTACCACCAGTATCCCCCCCCCAAGCAAGGCGATCCGCATCAAGGCCAAAGCGACAAGATGGGATCGAGTCAATGCGGCCACAGCGACACAATGACTCCGTTACCCATGCACTATTAGATTGGTTGATTCACTATTAGAATCTAGTTCCAGGCCAATAGAACTACGTGTTTATAGTCCGACTCTGATCAGGAGCGACTCTTTCTGTGTTATCATCAAGGCCGAAGCGACAAGATGAAGGGAGATTATTAAGGCCAAAGCGACAAAATAACTCCCATCCATTAAGGCCGAAGCGACAAAATGGAGCGACTCACTATCAGAGTCTGATTCTGGCCAAAGCGACAGAATGCGTGGATCCCGACCAAAGCGACAGGATCTAGTTCACTATCAGAACCGATGTTTATAGTCCACCCTGATCAAGAGCGACTTTATGTCCGCAACG
>LFYR01001753.1:0-15419 GCA_001185155.1 Zostera marina | reverse complement strand
CGGCCAGAACCCGATTCGGATAACGAATCCACGCATTCTGTTGCTTCGGCCAGAATCAGATTCCAACAGTGAATCCACGCGATCTGTTGCTTCGGCAAAGATCCACACAGCAAAAGTCGCTCTTGATCAGAGTAAGACTATAAACATGTAGTTCCGTTGGCCTGGAACTAGATTCTGATAATGAATCAGTCCATCTGATAATGCATGGACCACGCGGAGTCATTAGTGTCGCTGTGGGCACAATGACTATATTCCGATGGTGAATCAGTCCATTTGATATGGTCCACACGTACTATCTTGCTCGGGGGGGGAGACTGAGGCTACACGGGTGTTTTGCCATGCTCTCTTCAGGGGGGAGTACTGGTGAGACATGCCTGAACACGTCAGTCACTTCCAGCAACGCCCTTCGACAAGAACTAGGGTTCCGTCACTTGCTGCCGGACCCCCGGAGAGTTCCACGAATCCGGAAGGAGTTTCTACGTCAAGTACTCAAGGCAGCACCTGGGAGTCGCCGATTGGGACTACCAAGTCGCTGACTCCAGGGATGAATCGCTAACTCTAGGCCTCGTGGACAGTTCTGGTAGGCTGCCACTAGGCTCATGGGGAGTCGGCGATTGAACCTCTGGATCGGCGATTCCCACACCTGAATCGCCGACTCCCAGCCGTTACTTGAGCGGACCCTCGCCATTAAGGCATTCCTTAATAGGATACCTTAATGGGGTGGGTCCCACGCTAATGAATGGGGAAAACGTCCCCCAGGACCCTATAAAAGGGGTCCTTGGGGGACCTCTTCCCTCAAGTCATTCACACTTAACACACCCCAACCAGAGTAAACTATGGAGCCCGAATCGCCTACTCCCACGTGAGTCGCCGATTCCCCTCCTCTTCTGCAGGTACATTGACGTAGAGCGTGCGTCGTGGACTCCAAAGCCTCCGGCCCTCCTCGCAACCCCGCGAGCCTACTGGTAGCAGATTTCGTGCTTCATCAACCACCCGCCAAAATAAAAATGCCGTAGGGCAGTCGTGTCGGTCAAAGGCAATCCACCCATCAGACGTCGGAAGCGTAGGCAACTATGCGACACAAAATACCATAAGAAAAAAAGGGGGACGAGGAAACAAGAATGCATCAGAAGGTAACTCGTAGGGTAAAGGAAGCACAAACAAGGACGAACAGACAAGTCATAAAAAGAAAAAGCAAAAATAACGAGAAATAGTCGTGCAAAGAAGGGGGACAAAATAAAAGGTGCGTTACAAAAAAACATCTATTTATCATCTGCATCACCCGTAAGATCCTGAAGTGTCTTCGACCAATGGGGGTGTTCCTCAGGGATCCCGTGCGCTTGCCATTGCTCCCACATGTGAGGATTCACAAGTACAACAACTGACTCATACTCGGGACTCCGAAGGTTGACTATCTCCCGCTCGTGAACCATATCTTCAACAAAATTCTTAAAACAAGAACGCTTGTTCCTATCGGTAACAGACTTGGCACGTTCGGCAAATTTCAGCTTCGCACTTTCGACATCTTTTTGTATTGATGCAATCTGGGAGGCTCCATCGTCCCTCTCCTTCATAAATGATTCAATCTCAGTATACCTTAGGGAAAGTTCATTGGTCAGGCGAGTAACTTCATCCAAAGCATCATTAAGTTCACGGGTCTACCGGGCACCTCTGTTCTGTCGGTAACGTTCGATAGCCACAGCCTGAAGGGCATGAATGTAGCATGCGTCGTCAATATCATCAGAGTCTTTTTTCTCAAGAATCCCCCAATCTTCTTCCTTTCCAATCAAGGGATCCAGTCGACCAAGTGCTCGCTCGTAAATCCCAGCAATCTGAGGAGCCTGCATATGTTCGGTCACAATCAGACGGTCCCCAGGATTGTGCCCGCTAGTAGTGACATCGACATCCGAAAAATTGATATACTTCATTACATCGTAGGTGGTATAGTATCCCGTACCAGACCACAACACCAGCTTAAGATAAGCTAGAATGAGTGGAAGCGCCCATATAGGAAATGGGGAGCTCCAGTCGACTTTATGAAGAAGTCGACCCTCCTGGACGACTTTAGCCAAGCCGACCCCTAAGGAGGTCAAGGGCCAAAAGTCGACCCCACAAAGTCGACCCGGGCCAGATCTGGGCAGTTAGGCGGTTAGAGCCCTAATGACCAGATTACCACCATAAGGACCCTATAAATAGGGACCACCATCATTCATTGGAGGTTAGGATATTTGGAGTGAGAAAGAACCTCTGCCAGAGAAAGCCTGAGTGACTAGAGTGTCCGAGCGATTTTCGGTGGAGTTCGTGGCCATACGCTTGTTCGAAGCGTTGCGCTAGCACTGATCGGGTTCGACCCTTATCAATTAGCACCGTCTGTGAATTCAAGATACTCACAAAACAGAAAGCTGGTCGACTTTGTCGAAAAGTCGCGGCCAAATCAGCTCCAAAGAGCACAGATTCAGCCCTCCAGCTCGATTTCCTCGGGAGGTCTGACTCCCAGGGTCGAATTTGCGATCCAACTCAACTACATCTGGGGGATCGACTCCAGGTTCAGTCGTCCAGCCCGACTTCCTCGGGAAGCTCGATTCCTAGAGTCGACTTCGTGATCCAACTCGACCAGTCCAGTTCGACTTCTTCGGGAAGTTCCAATTCGAGCACCTAAGAAGGATCAACCCCGGGCTCGACTTCTGCAAATTCGACTGACCTAAGGTCGACATCGACGGAAAACAGTCATAGTGAGAGAGTTGATCCCCAGCTCGAGGTTCAGCTAGTTCGACTTTCGTGACCTCGCAACACTCGCCTTCCTCAAGTCGACCCACACAAGTGGATTATCTCAACTCGATTTTTTCTAGACCAAAGTAGTAAAATGGTTGACACAAGAACAATCTCATACGTGCGGGAAAAACCACAAGGGGCGACCCAACAAGAGGGGGCACCTGAGAGCCCCAGGGCCCAAACTAACGCCCCGGGAGAAAATCAAACCCTAGTAATACCAAACCCCCTGCTGAATCAGACACAAATGGAAACAGTAATATTCCAAAATCCATTTAGCTTTCTGCAGATGCAGCAAATGCAGAGAGAGTAGCAGCAGAGGAAACAACAGATTCCCACCCGTCAAGAAAAGGCCCTGAATATAGAACAGCAGCAGAGGGAACAACAGCAGGTTCCCGCCCACCAAGAAAGGGTCATTGACCAATCAGCTATCCCTGCTAACAGCCACCAATCTTCGATACGAATCCCAATCGAAGAATTAATCAGAATGAGAGAAACCATAGCTCGAATGCAGGAGAGGTTAAAAGCAAGGGAAACTACGCGCAGAATCAGGACAGCTCAGTTTACGAAAGGTCAGAATTAAGCACGTCCTTCAGGACAGGGTTCAGAGAAACAAAGGGCAATTAACCAGACAGCAAAATCCAGACCCCTCGCACAAAAAGTCAGGCAGAAAATCCCTCACCATAAAGCCAAAGGAAAATACAAAATCTCACCAAATCCCGCATCTATAGTACAGGGAGGGAACAGGGGATTCAGAAAACATAACACGAAAGCGCTCAGTCCTATTCCAGGGCATGGAAGCCTTAGACAACTCATTGATGATATACTCCACACCAATAGGGTTCAAGCTCCCAAAACTGCCAGAATATAATGGAAAGCAGGACCCCGTGGATCACATAAATATGTTCAGGGAAGCCATGCAATGGGTAACAGAGAGGGATGGCATACTGTGTAGGGCTTTCCCAGGAACCCTGAGAGGAAGCACATACAGGAGGTTTGCAGATTTACCAACTCAGAGCATCAAAAGCTTCTCTGACCTAAGAGAGAAATTCCTGGCTCAGCACTGTGATAATGTGATGGTAAAAAAGGGGACAGATTCACTATTCCTGATAAAACAGAATAATGACACCTTCAGAAACTACACAAACAAGTTCACTGAGGTAATGCAGAAGGTATCCAACCTAAATACGACCATCGCAATTTATGCATTCTCAAGCGGTCTAGACATGAACAACCCACTGGCAATCAAGCTGAATGTAAAACCCGTAAAAAGCATAGAAGAGATGATGGTCCAGGCACAGAAGTACATGAACTCCGAAGAAAAGGAGAAAGAGAAAGTGGTTGCCGCAGCATAGGCATTCAAGCCTCAAAAAGAGAAATTCAAAAAATTCGAAAAGGGGGAATCATCATGGAAACCCAGGCATGATAGCAGGGTCTATCAAACATTAGAGGAACCCAGGAGATCAAGGTTCCACAATGCCAACAATCCTTTCAATACGTCACATCAGGAAATATACGGCAGGGATAAAGGAAAAATGAAGTTTCCAGAACCTATCCCTCTAGATCCCGCCACTAGAGAGGCACGGGAAAAAAACAGAAGATACTGCGAGTTCCATAGAGATTAAGGTCACGGGCCAACACCTGTAGAGAGCTGGAAGGCCTTTTAGAAGCCCAGGCAAAGGTAGGGAAGTTGAAGGGGTATGTAGCTAAAATCCGGGAGGAAACAAGTTGCAAACCCCCAAAGAGCAGAAGAAAGCGAGAGCGCTCGTGCAGTCCTAATGACAAACCTAAGGAACAGAAAAGAAAAGTCATCAATGTCATCTTCGGAGGGGGATCAGTAGGACAAAGTAGGAGATACACAAGAAAAGTCCTACACACTACTACGCAACCAATAAAAAATCCATGAAAAAGGGCATACCCACAGGAGGATGTCAGTTTCTCAGAAGAAGATCTAGACAATATTGCAAACCCACACGAAGACCCATTGTTGATCCAAGTAGATATATGAGAAGACCTAACTCTAACCAAGGTAATGGTAGATAACAGGAGCTCAGTAGACATCCTGTATCTAGCTTCTTTCGAGAAAATGGGCTTCAAGAAGGAGCAATTAACCCCAGCCAAAGAGGCAATATACGGTTTTACAAACACAAAAGCTCCAGTAGTGGGTATAATTGATCTAGAAGTATCGTTGGGTGAAAGAAGAGGGAGAGTAGCCAAAACTGCACACTTCATTGTAGCAGACATCGCTTCCCCGTTAAACGGAATCCTAGGAAGGCCAAGTATACACGGCTTCAAGGCAGTACCCTCATCCTACCATCAGACCTTCAGATACTTACGGAATGATGGAAAAATGGCAACTGTGCGAGGAGAACAAAAGGATTCGAGGGATTCATACAGAAAGGCAACCAAAATGGCCAAGCCCACAACTCTGTTTATCCGAGAAAGAGAGGAAGAGGAGGAGGTGGCACCCCAGGGCCAAACAGAAGAAGTTGCACTAACATGGGGAGGAAAAATTATGATAGGTATGTTCATTACCTCAGAATTAAAAAATTTCTTAATAGAATTACTAAATACTCATGAGGCATCATTCGTGTGGGAGGGAGAGGCACCCTCACAGGTACAGCGAACCACGACATGCCATGAGCTAAACATCGACCCAGGCTTCACCCCAACACTACAAGAAATAAGACCTTGTATGGCGGTCTTTAGATGGCAGACTTCCGCCATCTAAAGTGATCGTTGGCGGAAATCCATCTCCATTTACCACCATTAAAACCCTGATGAAGCACGGAATCTGCTACCAGTGGGCTCGCGGGGTGGCGAGATGAGCCGGAGGCTGTGGAGTCCACGACGCGCGCTCTACATCAAACACCTGCAGAAGAGGAGGGGAATCGGCGACTCACGTGGGAGTAGGCGATTCGGGCTCCTTGGATGCTCTAGTGTGGAGTGTGTGTGGTCAAGAGGAGATGGGAGTGGAGGACACCCCTAGGTCCCCTTTTATAGGGTCCTAGAGGCGTTTCCACTCTTATTGAGTGGGGCCCACCTCATTATGGTGCCCTATTGAAGGGTGCCATAATGGGGTGGGCCCGCCCGCGTAACGTCTGGGAGTCGGCGACTCAGGTATGGGAATCGCCGATCCAGGAGTGGAGTCGCCGATTCCGTGGAGGCCAAGTCCTCGGGCTACCAGACCCGAGATCCCTGGCCAATGGAACTACGTATTTATAGTCCAACTCTGATCAGGAGCGACTCTTTCTGTGTTATCATCAAGGCCGAAGCGACAAGATGAAGGGAGATTATTAAGGCCCAAAGCAACAAAATAATTCCCATCCATTAAGGCCAAAGCGACAAAATGGAGCGACTCACTATCAGAGTCTGATTCTGGCCAAAGCGACGGAATGCGTGGATCCTGGCCAAAGCAACAGGGTCTAGTTCACTATCAGAACCGATGTTTATAGTCCACCCTGATCAAGAGAGACTTTACGTCCGCAACGACAGTTACCCCACTAAGGCCGAAGCGACAAAGTGGGTCGAGATCATTAAAGCCAAAGCGACAAAATGATCTCCAAGTCTATCAAGGCCAAAGCGACAAGATAGGAGAATTATTGAGGCCAAAGCGACAAAATAATTCTTGGTCCATTGAGGCCATAGCGACAAAATGGACCGACTCGTTATTAGAGTCTGATTCTGGCCGAAGCGACAGAATGCGTGGATCCTGGCCAAAGCGACAGAATCGTTCCTGCAAAACAAAAATAACCTGCAAAACAACTGTATCAGTCTAAAGGATATATTTATTGACTTACTGACCTTGCCGTGCGGGGCTGCTCCTCGTGCTTCTCCTTCCTATGCTCAATAAATCCTTCATTGATCTGGCCGAAGCGACAGATCTATCATGCTCATCATGTGACAGCTTCTGGCCAAAGCGATAGAAGTGTCGGGAAGAGTTTATGATACTCCCCCCCGAATTTGACAACTTCTGGCCAAAGCGATAGGAGTGTCGGGATGAGCTTGTGATACTCCCCTCTTGATATCATTAAGGCCGAAGCGTCAAAATGACCCCTAGTCTACTAAGGCCGAAGCGACAGAAGTGTCGGAGAGAGCTTCTGATACTCCCTCCTGGAAATGTGATGTTGTTTTACCCTGAGTCGGTGACTCGGTGTCCCAATCGTCGACTCCTTAAGTTTTGGGTAACTGTGTGGATTTTGACGACTTCTGGCCGAAGCGACAGAAGTGTCGGGAGAGCTCGTGATATTCCCCCTCTTGTAATGTTTTGATATTTTTGTAATTTTTTGGAACTCAATCAATTATTTTGCTTTCTTAATTAATTGTTTATTTAATTTATTTTTTAAATTGTAACTAAGACCCGAAACTAGATTCACAAGTCGTAATTTAGCCACTCTGGACGTAAATTAGACTCTGCTAACCCTATTGCTAGCCACTCTGGGCGTAGACTTGGTCGTACGAATCGTAGCTCAGTCTACGGCTAAACTCGCGAAATAAATTAAACTTCACAACTAACCAAGACTTGCAAAACTAAGTGACGTAATGAGTTGGAGATACAAAAATTATCGGGAATAGAACTTCCAAAATAATAGATAAAAATATTGTAAATAGAGCCATCGCAACTCCCATAAAAAGGGTAGTCCCCCATCCTATCGCGACTTTACCATATTCCGAATTTAATTGTTTTAATAAACTACTTGTCGTAGTTTCCATTGACTTCTTCTTAGAACTATCCTTATTCGGATTTTTGAGAACCTAAGACTCTAGATTTCATTCCCTAATGTATAGTTGAACTCTGGCCGAAGCGACAGAGTAACTTTTTACCCTTATCAAGGCCATAGCGACAAGATGGGGTTGAATCGTATGTGTTGTGGGTACTTAGAACCTCTTAGGTTCATTTGTACTTAGGACATGATTTGTGACCATCACTTAGACTCGTAGGTCGTAAGCTAGGTTTGAGCGACGGGTATCAAACAGCCAAAGCGATGGGTGATATATGAGATCGAAGAGACGGATGTCATCCAGCCGAAGCGATGGATGATTGATCCGTCTGAAGCGACGGGTGATTATTCTAAATATGATACTGCATATATCTCTATGAATTAAAGAGAGATTTATTTAGAATAATATCGCTATTGAGAATACATAAGAATAGCATGAGCGACAAACAAAATAATCGACATGTTTTGGTCGCTGGTTGCCACTGACAGAAGCATAGCCTGCATGGTTACTCTGGCCAATCCTATCTCTTAATAGATGATAGTTCCTCACTACTAGCGTGATGTGCTTGATTGCGAGTGTGAACTGTGGCTCTGGTTGCCATCATTGTCATAGGATTGAGAGTGTGGGCTATGGTCATAACTGTTACTGGGCCGAGAGTGTGAGCTATGGCTTTCGTGGCCATAACTGTTACCAGACTGAGAGTGTGAGTGATGACTTTGGTGGTCATAACTGCTGATGAGAAGCTCCTCTTTATACCGAGGAGGATTAGTCGAGGTTTCAGACTGGGAACTTGTATCCTCGTATGTATCTTCTTTAGCATAGCGAGGTTTTTTCCGGTTGGGCGGCTCGACTCCGCCCAACTTATTATTGTTCTCCTCTTCTATCTCAATGAACGATTGAGCTCGTTGGAAGAGTTCGGGGAGGGTCTCCACTTTATGGAGCGTAAGGTTCTGGGCCAAAGGGGAGTAGGGTACTAGCCCATTCGTGTACCCCGCTATGGCCAGACTTGGGATTAGGTCGTTCACTTCTGTCGTCATGGAAGTGAACTTAATCATGTAATCCCTCAGAGATAGTTTGTTCTGTCGTAATGCCAGCTGTGCGTTGGCACTGTGTTTTATTCTGATCATCCCACCATGTTGGGCGATGAACTTCGAAGAGAGGTCCGCGAAGCTGAAGACCGAGCCAGCTGGCAGACCAGAGAACCACCGATAAGCGTTGCCTTTGAGAGTGTCGGGGAATGCCCGACACAACAGTCCGCTATCGGTGGTCTGCGGTTCCAAGACACTAAGGTAGAGGTTGATGTGATCTTTTGGATCACTCGAACCGTCATACGCTTCTATCTTGGGTACCGGCCAGATTGGTGGAAAAGATTCTTTCAAAAGGTCCTTGTGAAAAGGAGCGATTTTGATTCTCAAAAGCTCGATCGGACTGCTGGCGACAGGATTGTCGGCCAGCTTCCGACGGAGATCTTCCACGAACATTGTTGTAAGAGTCTTGCGAGTGCGACTCTTGCTAGGTCCAGCTTTTTCCTTAGGAGGTGCTGGAGATTTCCTCTTTTTCTCCGTAGATGGAGGATAGTAAGACCCAGATTCACCTGCTCTTTCGCAGGTATGGCCTTCTTGCCCCTCGCTTTCTCGAGGTTGCTAACTCTTTTTTCTATGGAATCCATAAAGTTAATCAACCTCTTTTTTAGCGTAGGAGTTAGGTTCACTCCCCCATTTGATGGGAGTGATGAGAGCACCTTATGTGCCGATAGTGGTATATTGGAGGTTGGTATAGTACGGGAACCAACCCTCCGACCAGAAGCTCCTACCTCAGTAGTAATTGCGAGAACTTTCTTTTTATGATCCTTAGTAAAAGGAGCCATAAATGGGATGGTTGCTTCTATCGGGTCGAAGCAACAGACTACGAGTGGGAGTTCTTCCGAAGTGCCGGAAGCTATGGGTAGGTATCTGCCCCCTCTGGGTGTCACAAAACAGAAAAATTTTGTACAATATTTCTTTGTAGTTTTGTGACCCCCTTGAGAAGTACTACTAGTCCCCAAAGTTTGAAATTAGCAAAAAATATCGCAAATTTTTTGCAATTTTTCTGCAGAATATCGTGCCACCACCAGAGGTCGTTTTCGGGATACCTGTTTAGACCTTTCCCAGAAAAGATTCCTTGCACTGTTGGGAAATTCTGCCTTTTTGTACTCGTAGAGAAAACTTTTTTCACGTGATGTGTGGTCGTAGAATCCCGAAATCAGATCTGGGTATTCAGGAGGTGGACCGACAAAATCACTGGTAGTGAAAAAAGGTAAAAACTTTTTTTTTTTTACCGAAACGGTGATGCGAATCCAGCCAAAGCGATGGATTTTCGTTTCGGTAAAAGAGCTGGGCTATGTGTGGTCTTATTCAGCCAAAGCGATGAATGAAGACGATGACCGAATCGACAATTCAACTGTGGGAATCGCCTACTTGGTGTGGGAGTCGGCGATTCAATTGTGGGAATCGCTTACTCAGTGTGGTCTTATTCAGCCGAAGCGATGAATGAAGACGATAACGAATCGACAATTCAAGTATGGGAATCGCCTACTCAGTGTGGGAGTCGGTGACTCAATTGTGGGAATCGACGATTCAGATGGGGAAAGTGAAAGTGCCAGAGCAAAAGGCATTGACAGCACTTGCTCAAAAAACTAAAGGAATCGGCGACTCCCTATATGGTGTCGGCGATTCAACTTATGGCCTTTTTGAACCAAGCCATGGACAGCACTCTTAACTAGCAGAATAACCCGCAATCGACGACTCACTAGGTGGAGTCGGCGATTGCCTGTGTGTATCGGAGATTCCTTAACACAAAGTTAGCGACTCACCCTAAGGGAATCGAGCTGAACTTTGCGAAGAAAATTTCGCGATTACGATGGGATATCGTGGTTCGATATTCCCACAGACGGCGCCTGCTGATGAAGCACGAAATCTGCTACCAGTAGGCTCGCGGGGTTGCGAGGAGGGCTGGAGGCTTTGGAGTTCACGACGCGCGCTCTACGTCAAATACCTGCACAAGTGGAGGGGAATCAGCGACTCTCTTGGGAGTAGGCGATTCGGGCTCCTTGAATTGCTCTGGTGTGGTGTGGTCAAGTGTGAATGACCTGGGAGTAGAGGACCCCCAAGGTCCCTTTTTATAGGGTCCTGGGGGACGTTTCCCCATTCATTAGCATGGGGCCCACCCCATTATGGTGCCCTACTGAAGAGTGCCATAATGACGTAGGCTCTCCCAAGTAAGGGCTAGGAATCGACGACTTAGATATGGGAGTCGCCGATTCAGAGGTAGAGTCGCCGACTCCCCATGAGCCAAGTTGGCAGTCTACCAGAACTGACCACGAGGCCTAGAGTCGGCGATTCACCCCTGGAGTTGGCGACTTGGTAGTCCCAGTCGGCGATTCCCAGGAGTTTCCTTGAGTACTTGACGTAGACACTTCCTCCGCATTTGTGGAACTCTCCGGGGGTCCGGCATAAAGCGACGGAACCCTAGTCCTTGTTGAAGGGCGTTGCTGGGAGTGACTGACGTAATCAGACATGTCTCACCATCAAACATCACCTTCCATTTCGTACCTTTTTCTGGATGATTATGGGGGTGGTCTTTTGTGCGACCACGACCCTTCTTCTTTGGAGGCACATTCGATAAGGATGGCCTCGCATCTAATTAATTTACATATTTAAGAATTAATATTTAATAAAAATCATGATAATATTTAAAATATGAATAATGAACTGACCACTTGAGCTTGACTCTTCAAAAGAGCGACGGGATGTAACCATCGTCAATGCCATGAAAGGTGTTATCACACTGATCAGAACGAAAAAAGTAAACATAATCTGAAATATTTAAATTTTAAAATAAAATTAGTTAATTTAAATACATAACCAGACACCCGTATATGGGGTCTTAGTCTGACACAACAATCAAACATTTTTCCTATTGTAATTTACATTCTTTGTTATTAGACACAACAAATCTTCGAAGTCGTAGTGAGAAGACTTGTATTTGATTTTGAATGAATGTGTGCCTCCACAATCATTCAACACTCTAGCTTCGTATCCTAATACTAAAATCTGATCGATTTCCATTGTTTGTGGATTTCTCGACCATATTTTTGGACAGTTGTGAAAATGATGACCGTTGACTTCGCAACGGAAACAAGCAAACACACGACAATAATAATTTATGTTTTGTAAAAATAACGTTGAATCTGGTTTAGTCGCTCGAGTCGTTCATATCGTTCGACGATTGCAAGTAGTTGGCTCATTTTTTACTGAAAAAAAGAAATATTTATAATCAACATGATATTACATTCAAAATATTAAATTATATTGTAATGTAATACTTTGTAATTTAATTACAACAATTATCATTATCGACATCGAAAATATCTCTATTTGGTATTTGAAGGACTGAACTCCATTCAGATTCTACCGGATCTTGAATGTAGAAACATTGTGGAGCCTGATTTGCCAAAATGAAAGGTTCCTTTCCAAATTTTCCCCGTGTCATGTTCACTGAAACGACATCAAAATCATCGACTTTTGTACCTGCTTTTCCAGGATCGTACCACTTACATTCAAATAGACAATATTTAGTCGTGTGACCGTAGCAAATTTCGAAAACATTTCCTAATAATCCATGATATTCAATTTCTGCTACCAACAGAGCATCATTTGGAGATTTAGTATACGTTGATATTGTAGCCGAAAGAAAAATACCATTATTTTGCGTCAATATACGATTTGTCAATTCTGATGTCTGAAATTTTAATCCATTCATAATGTAACCACTATAAATTGAAGCAAAACAACTTGGTCCGCGGGAAATAGAATTTAAATCTGTGTCAGATTGTTCAGCTTCGGACATGTATTTCTTAAACCATTCGGCAAATTGTTTGAAGTGTAAATTTTCCAGACGGAGCTGCGTGTATTTTGGAAATATAACTTTCAATTGCTTCAAGTGTTTATTTCGATATGGTTCGACACTTTCAAGGTCAAACAATATACATTGATGCAACTGTTTCTGTTGTAAAGTAGTCAACGTTATATCAGTCGATGCATTTAAAAACCCATCGATATACCTATCTGGCTGATTTGATTTTGTTTCAACATTTTGTAAAAACCGAGAACAAAACGTCATTGATTCTTCAGCAAGATAACTTTCCGCAATAGATCCTTCCGGGTGACTACCTACGGTCACATGATTTTTTAAAGTCAAAAGATACCTAAAATGAGAATATATATTGTATGATCAAGACATATTAATTATAAATTTATTTATAATTGTATAAATATATAAACCTCTCTATCGGATACATCCATCGATATTGTACCGGTCCAGCTATTTTCACTTCGGCTGCTAGATGGACCATCAGATGAACCATTACAGTAAAAAAACCGAGAGGAAAGATTTTCTCAAGATTGCATAATGTATATATAATTCTTTTCTCCCATCGTTCCATAAGTTTGATTTCGATCACCTTCGAACAAATATCGTGGAAATATCCGCAAAGTTCAACGAGAACCGAAGTCACTACAGGTTTTGTCGATTTTCGTAATGCAATAGGAAGTAACTGTTGCATTATAACGTGACAATCGTGACTTTTCAATCCGATAAATTTTCTTTCTTTCATTTTCACGTTTCTAGAAATGTTAGAACAATATCCATCGGAAAGTCAAAGGGACTTAAACACTGACAGAAATAATATCTTTTTTTTCGTCATTAAGTTGAAACACGCACTCGGAATGTCCCATTCTTCTCCCCGTCGAATAGGATGAAGTTCTTTTCGGATTCCCATCGATTGTAAATCGAACCTCGCATTCAAATTATCTTTCGGTTTACCATCCATTTCCAAAATAGTGTTCAAAATATTATTACATACATTCTTTTCGGTGTGCATAACATCAATATTATGTCGTAGAAGCAACATCTTACAATACGGTAATTCGAAAAAAATACTCATTTTTTTCCATCCTTTGGGCAATGGTATTTTCTTCGTTCTTTTTGTCGACGGTCTATAATCTTTTGGTACATTCGATGTTTTACCAAAAGTTACTTAATCTCGAAATGGATAAACTTAACTATATATTTCAGAACCCGTCAGACGTTTAGGGGCGACTCTAGTTTCGATCTGATTATTGAAACTTTTCTTATCGCTTTTATAATAATGTTTCATATCTAGAAATCGACGATGTCCCATAAAACTCTCTTTCTTTCCATGCTCTAAACGAATACTTTCAGTGTCATTCTTACATACTGCACAGGCTAACTTTCCTTTAGTGCTCCACCCTGATATATCACCATATCCTGGATAATCATGTATCGTCCACAGAAGTGATGCAAACATCTTAAAAGATTTCTGCGTAGGTACATCAAAAGCTGTAACACCATCTGCCTATAAAATCTTCAGTTCATCAATAAGCGGTTGAAGATAAACATCTATATCGTTCCTTGGAGCTGACGGACCGGAAATTAGTAGAGATAACATTAAATTCGGTTGCTTCATACACATCCAAGGTGGAAGGTTATACGGTATAACTATCACTGGCCAAGTACTATTAGATAGAGATTGCTGACTGAACGGGTTAAATCCATCAGTTGCTAAACCAAGTCTCACATTACGAGGTTCGGATTCAAATTTGGGATGAATCTCGTCTAATTTCTTCCATTGTAAAGAATCAACTGGATGCCGAAGAAATCCGTCGTCTTTACCTTTGGAATGGTGTCATATCATATCTTCAGAAATTTTGGAACTCAGATACAATCTCTTCAAACGTAGAATCAATGGAAAGTGACAAAGACATTTCGCTGGAACACGTTTGTTTTTCTGAACGCCTTCGACGACCCACCTACACGTTCCGCAATTTGGGCAAGTTTCTACGTCTGCATACTCATTTCGATATAAAATATAATCGTTGCGACATGCATCGATTTTCGTATAATTGAGGCCCAGGTCACGAACCACCGATTTCGCATGGTACATGGTTTTCGGAATGGTCGACTCCCCATTTGGAATAGCACGACGCATGATGGATAATAATTTCTGAAAACTTTTATCACTCCAATGATTGTCGCATTTCAACTGATACAATTCCAAGATAAAAGATAATTTGGAAAACTCTGTGCAACCTGGATATAAC
Organism: Zostera marina; assembly: GCA_001185155.1. NCBI lineage: Eukaryota > Viridiplantae > Streptophyta > Magnoliopsida > Alismatales > Zosteraceae > Zostera > Zostera marina. Next base: position 768 of record LFYR01001753.1, on the reverse strand, counting down.
TGTTCTTCACCTTCTTTTAGACGGCGTAAGAACGAATCGTCATATCTATGCTCTGGATCTTCGTCGACTGGATCTACATCGACTGGATCTTCATGGACAGGCTCGTATTCGAGAAATTCTTCGTCGACTGTATTCTCAACTACATGTTCTCCATAAACCGCACGAACCAATCCAATCATATCGTTACCATTTTCCGGCACTGTCTCTTTTCGTTTCACTTTTTTCTCACCATATCTACTCGGTAACTCTCCGCGACGCGTCCAAACGTCGTAATGTTTCAACTAACCATTTATGAAAATATGCTTTCTCATCTCTTTTAGAGGAATCACTTCACTATTCATGCAGGACGAGCATGGACAAGGTAAATAACCTTGTGGCTGAGTCGAATTCGAAATGGCGAAATTAGGGAAAACTGTTAACCCTTCACCGTATTCTTTCGAAAACTGATCTAAACTCATCCAAGCTTTATGATGAAGCACGGAATCTGCTACCAGTAGGCTCGCGGGGTTGCGAGGAGGCCGGAGGCTTTGGAGTCCACGACGCGCGCTCTACGTCAATGTACCTGCAGAAGAGGAGGGGAATCGGCGACTCACGTGGGAGTAGGCGATTCGGGCTCCTTAGTTTGCTCTGTTTGGAGTGTGTGTTGTCAAGATGAGTTGAGGATAGAGGTCCCCCAAGGACCCCTTTTATAGGGTCCTGGGGGACGTTTTCCCTATCCATTAGCGTGGGGCCCACCCCATTAAGGTATCCTATTAAGGAATGCCTTAA
>LFYR01001751.1:11510-26550 GCA_001185155.1 Zostera marina | reverse complement strand
TGGCTCGTCAGAATGAAGCGATGGCTCGTCAAATGGCGTTTTTCGAACAATACAACAACGCAATGCTCGCTCAAAATCCGAACTTGCGCTTACCGGAGTTTCCGCCAATCTTCAACAACGATGCAGCGCATAACATTTATACTTCTGGAGCGTCATCTTCTAGAGCCGCACCGCCTACTCAACTACGTACCAACGCAAGAAACTACGACGCCTCTACAAACTACGCCACAAGAGGAGCACACCACTCCACAACCGCGCGGAGGAAGATCGATTATATTCACGAAAGAGGCATTACGAAAGGTGGTCGCAACTAAAAAAAAGAAAAAGAGCGAAAAAAAGAAATTAAATTAGTAATTATCGAATTTAATTTTTGTTGTACATTAAATATTAAACTTCAATTTCAATTTGACTTTCAATTTCATATTTAATTTATTAATTTCATATATTAAAAAATATATTAATTTATTTTTTCAAAAGTGAACCAGTGGCTTGGCCGCCAGATATTTTTTCCCGGGGAATTTTTTTTCCTGCCGGGAAATATTGACCAGCGGCCAGGCCGCCGGAAAATTATTTTCCAAAAATAACTGCCAACGGCCAGGCCGCCGGAAAATTATTTTCCAAAAATAACTGCCGGCGGCCTGGCCGCCGGGATATAATTTTCAAAAAAAATGTCGGCGACTAAGCCGCCGGGACAATTTCTGTTAAAATCGGAATCCACAATTTTTTGCCGGCACGCCGGTATTTCACAATTCCGGCGATGGAATATCGTCGGCTTGGCCGGCAGGAACTATTATACCGGCGGCCAGGCCGCCGGAATTTGCCGCCAGAACTGCGCTGGTTTTTTGTAGTGCCAAGAACTAAATGACACATGGGAAATGGTACCTAAATCAAAAGATAGAAAAATAGTAGACTCTAGATGGGTATTTAAGGTTAAACACAAATCAAATGGGGATATTGAAAGACTTAAAGCTAGATTGGTGGTAAAAGGCCACACACAAGTAGAAAGCTTTGATTATAAAGAAATCTTCTCTTCAGTAGCCAAAATAATATCAGTCAGGACATTAATTGCAGTGGCATCCATTAAAAACTGGTCAACATATCAGATGGATGTCAGCAATGCATTCTTGCATGATGACCTATTAGAGGAAATTTATATGTCACCACCCCCTGGTTTGTTACCACCAAATGACTCTAGAGTATGTAAACTTAAAAAATCTTTATATGACTTAAAGCAAGCCAACAGAAACTGTTATGAAAAACTCACAAATGCATTATCCAATTTTGGATATAGTCAATCACACTCTGATTACACATTGTTTTTCAAATCAAATCAAAATTCTTACACTTGCTTATTAATCTATGCTTGATTATATCTGGTCATAATGAATGTGAAATCCAAAAATTAAAAGAACACCTACACAATCATTTCCACATTAAACATTTGGGTAAACTCAAATATTTTTTGAGAATTTCAATCAGAAGAGGGTATCTATTTATCACAAAGAAAACATGCATTGGACATTCTACATGACTTTGGTCAATTGGGGTTCTTCCCATCAAAAATTCCAATGTCACATAACTTTACAGAAAACTGATTGAAAAATTACTATATCTCACAATAACAAGGCCAGACATAGCATTCTCTGTCAGCTACTTTAGTCAATTCCTTGCAAACCCACTACAATTAATTAATCACATTTTAATTCAGCTATGAAGATCTTAAAATATATCAAAGAGGCTCTTGGAAAAGGAATATTCCTCTACAAAAGAAATGCACCCCTAAAACTTGAAGCATACTGTGATGCAGATTGGATTGACTGCCTCAACACCAGAAGGTCAATAACAGGTTATACAATTCTCCTTGGTGGATTAGCTATTGCATGGAAATCCAAAAAACAATCAACCATAAGTAGATCTTCTGCTGAAAGTGAATATAGGGCAATGACATCAACTGTGTGTTAGATTATGTGGTTATATTACTTTTTGAATGATTTGCAGGTAAAACCTACAGGTGAAACAACATTACATTGTGATAACATGACTGCTATTCATATAACATCCAATCCAGGTTTTCATGAACGCACCAAGTATATTGAAATTGATTGTCAAGCAGATCACTCGTGGTCATCTCCGAACAGGTCTATTCAAATTACAAGTTTCATCCAATAATCAAATTGCAATATCTTAACCACGTTTCCATTAATTGACGTTTCCATTAATCACTGTCACGTTATTAATTAATTTATCATTCACATGAATCACATGTACTCGATCTAATAATAATGATAATAAAAAATTAATTGAGGTGTAGGCATGTGGTTAATATTCTAATGATAATAATAAACTAAGCTCTCGAAAGAAGAAAATAATGCATATAAGATCTGTATAAGACCATGTAACGTACGTAGTTCTTGGTATCAAAAATGGTATCTTATTCAGTTCTCGGTCTCCTTTTCGTCCCCTACTTTTTGTTCCTCTTCCGTTCCAAATTCGCCGGTAAGAGAAACAAGAATACACCACCAAGTCCACCTTCTCTTCCAATCATTGGCCATCTTCACCTTATCAAAAAACCACTTCACAGCTCGCTTGCCAAACTCTCCAATCTTCATGGTCCCATTATACTACTGCGTTTTGGTTATCGATCCGTGCTCCACGTTTCCTCTGCATCCATCGATGCGGAATGCTTAACTGAGAAAGACATCATCTTCGCCAACCGTCCACGTCTTCTTGCCGGAAAACATCTAGGGTATAACCATACAATTATCGCATGGGCTAATTACGGCCCGTACTGGCGAAACCTCCGTCGGATTTTCGCGTCCGAGATCTTTTCCACTCACCCTCTCCAAGCCTCGTCTTACATACGGATCGAAGAGATCAGGTCATTTATAAAACAACTACACAAAATCCATCTCGGATCTTCTTCTCGTTTCACCAGAGTTGAGTTCAAGCCCAAGTTATTCATGCTTATGCTTGGCATCATTAAAAAAGGGATAACAGGTGACAACCACCAGTGCTATGAAGTTGAGGAAGAACACACCAAAGAACAAGAGGCCAAATTATTCTTCGATATCGTCGAAGAAGCATTTGTCCTCTCTGGTGCATCCAATATCAGCGACTACTTGCCTATACCTCCTCTACTCATGAAGCTTGCTGGTCTGGAAGACAAGTTTATTAATCTGAAGAACAGAAGAAATGCGGTTTTGGATCATATCATCGAAAACCACCGGAGGAATAAGAATATGAATCAGGGATCCACCGGCGAGGGAGATAAGTTGGAGAACAGGACACCAGTACTTGATGTTATGTTATCTCTTCAGAAAAAAGATCCGGAATACTATACAGACGATGTGATCAAGGGTGTTTTCATGGTAACTAATCTTATTTATAATAATATATATAAACAAATTATCAGGTAAGGTACGTCCGCACGAACGGACACCACGATCTTACCGACCAATGACCATCGGACGGCACCGTACCATGGTCGGAACTGCAGATGACTTTCCATGTTGACGACACTGTCCCATGGTCGGGACCGTCCGACGGATAATTGACATCGGATGGCATTGAACGGACGTACCTCACGTCTGACCGTGAGTTAAGTCCGTTCTGGAAATGGATACAATATATATATATACATACCCGACCTACAGATCGACTTTTACTGATAATTGACATGTTTTGCATGATTAATTAAAGGCTTTGATATCAGCCGGAACAGACACTTCGGCGGTAACAATAGGATGGGCCATGGCTCTTCTCCTTAACAATCCACAAGTACTGAAAATCGCAAGACAAGAGATGGACGAGAAAGTCGGTCAAAACAGGTTGGTAGATGAGGGTGATCTCTCCAGTCTCCCTTACTTGCAAGCCATAATCACCGAAACTACACGTCTCTACCCGGCCGGACCACTCCTGGTTCCCCACGAATCATCTGAAGACACTGTGATAGGAGGGTACCACGTCCCTAAGGGCACCATGCTGCTGGTGAATGCATGGGCGATTCACAGAGATGAAAAATTATGGAAGGAGCCATTGGAATTCAAACCGGAGAGGTTTCTGACCCAGAATAATGGTAGTGGGGAAGCTAGTAACAAGTCGTTGAAAATGCTACCATTTGGGGTTGGACGGAGGAGATGCCCGGGAGAGACGCTGGCTCTGAAAATGATAGGTCTGACATTAGCATCTCTAATCCAATGCTTCGAATGGGAGAGAGTTGGATATATTGACGTGGATATGACAGAAGGGCATGGACTCACCCTTCCTATGGCTGTTCCGTTGGAAGCAATGATTGCAACTAGGGAATCTATGGCACCTCTTCTTTCATAAATAAATTAATATTTCTTAGTTTCAGCGACCATCTAAATCCTCGCCGCATCGTTAAAAATCTGGTAATCATCACATCCTCGATATGTTTTTAATTTTTTTCTTCATTTATTTTAATTACATTTCAATTCCTTTAAGTATGTATATTTAAGCCTCTTGTTATCATGTATATGTTTGCATTTTCTATAAAATTTAGGGTTTCAAATCAGTGTATCTTGCGTGTCTAAATAATGGTATGATACTTTAAATATTACTGTAAATTTCATATTTGTTCTTCAAATTCGACGAAAATGAATAGGAAGTTCGACCACCTTTATTACATTTAATTCGGATAATAAGAATTAGACAAGAATTACTCTGGAGTTACTTTCTTGTTACTCAGGAGCTACCCAAGAGCTACCCTAACGTAACTCCTTAGCTACTACAAAACTATTCTAGAGCTACTCTAGTGTTCCTAAAGAGTAATTAAATAACTATTCTGGGATTCCTCCAGAGCAACCCCCAAATCATAGCTTTTTCATACATATTTTTTTAAGGATATATGAACATTTATACCAGGCTAGTTTCTATTTTAAAATATACATTAATTTTCACATCTACTACTGAATTTAATGAAGGACATCTGCTTGTCTAATTCATGGTATGATACTTCCATTTTAGTGTAAATTTTATATTTCTTCTTGGTCAAATTTGACAATAATAGTGTTGGTACCATGGACCGCGGACCGCGGCCCATGGACCGAACCGGCCCGGTCGGCCCAGACGGACGGACGGGCCCGACGCACGAGCCCACGAGGCCCAAGGACAGGAAGTGAAGGCTATAAATACCTCCCCTGGTCCAACTGGGGAGGGGGTTGATAATTCTGAGAGAGAGAGACTTGTACTAGGTTGGACGGTGAGCTAGCTCCGGCGAACCCTCACACCAACAAATAGGAATTTCCAAACCTCGTTCATTACATTTATTTCGGATAATAGAAATTTTATATCTGACACTACTTTCGAGCTTCTATCATTCGACGGAAATTACTCTGGAGTTACTTTCGGACTACTCACAAACTACTCCGGAGCTAATATGGGATTACTCAGGAGCTATTCCATAGTTACCCCAGAGCTACTCTAGGATAACTCCAGAGCTACCCCAGAACTATCCCAGAGCTAATCTTGGGATCATAAAATGCTACCTGGACCCGACCCATGTCCACCCCTAGTTGGGAGGGGAACACATATATCCTTCAAAAATATATGGAATATCTTTAAAAATTAAAAAGGAAATTGACAAACGTTTGGGCCACTAGCTAGTGCGCAATTTTTTTGCATCACAATGTGGAGAGAGAGATGGGGAAAATTATCAATGAAGGAAGATTAAGCAGGGAGAATGCACATGGATGATATGAATTAATCCTTTGTGGAAGACACTTCAAATTAATAAATTTCGAATTAGGGATGTCAGGTTTTGGTCCATGATACAAGCTAGTTTTGAAAAATAGAATGGTGTGATGGATGAGGATGTCATTGATGCATCATGACACGAAGAGAAAAAAAAGACAGTTGAACATGTAGATAACTTGAAATTGGGTAAATAATCAATCAACTTGGAATATTAATATAAGTAATAAATTCATTAACTATGTTTTGACTGTAAGTTAACCTACTCTTTCAGTTGCATTATCCATTGTCCATAAACATATTTAAATTTATGAAACATGTAAGGTTTTTGTTAATAAAATATATCTATTGTAATGTACATAAAATCCTAAAAAAATTTGAATAAAAATCGTGATAAATATATACTTAAAAAAAATGGTACACCACGTGACAGTGAACCATGCTGAACCTTGTCTCATATAGAGACACGCCCGAAGGCTGTAATTAACAAAAATCGTAATAAAAACAAAGACAACTCGTACACTCTCTAAAAAAACTCATCTTTCTAACCTCAGGTTTCCACACACCTCCTCCCTCTCATCTCGGTTTCATAAACCCTTTAAAAAGATTGGGATACACTTCCACCCACCATGTGCTTGTGTCCATCCGAGGACCCGACACTCCGACACGACCATAGTCCGTTAAGGACATCCTCCTTCCCCTCCTCCCCGAAAGAAGGCAAGGGTCGAAATCGTCAGCAATCAACTAAGTCGACTAGTCAGACGTGGGGAAAACATAGAATAGCCACCGCCACTCGTTCACCCCAAAAGAGTTTCATTCCTAAGGAACGATCCCCAACCAGACTCTTTGGTCCCTCCTCAGGTATCTTACCATAATCAATTTGGGATTCGGACCCACTACTAAGTAACATATGTTGGGTGGTTATTTTGGGTAACCCCTCTATCCCATACAACAAATAACATATCCTCCATAGTTCAGTTTTTATATTTAAATCTAAATCTATTATAAACAATACGCACATCCAAAGCTATACGTCATGCCAACTTTGATACCATTAAAGATCTTCTCTCATGCTTCCTCCGGTTACGCTCACCCCAAATTGCCCATGTGGTTGACCCAAGTATAGTCCAACACATGCCCCATGCAGGTGATCGTCGTGTTCTCGTGTCTGCCCAGTCCATATATGATTCGATCCCTATATCTGTCGGTGTCAAAAATTCACATATATGTCTACGGATCTGCCTCCATAACCATCTACAGATCTCTGAAATAACTGCATCCGAAGTATATATGGTCGAAGCTCTCCATCTCTGTCGTGCACAACCAGCACTCCTTAGGTTCTTCGTGGTCTTCCGAAGGTTGGCCCTCCACATCGTCATAGCATATTTGTTGACACCCGATGCTCATATCCTTGCTGCTCTGTCTTCCCTTGGCACTACAAAAAAAAGTAGGCAGTTCGGACGAAGCAAAGTTAACGAAATTTCCGTTACAAATACTTATTATCAAAGTTAACGGAATTTGTAACGGAATTTCCGTTAACTTTGCTATTTCCGTTACAAATACATGGTCTCCTTTTTCTGATTGTATCCCATGCATTCTTAAATGTGAAGCCTGTGCCACTCCCTGACCATGTACGTGCATATGTAATCCTCCCCATAAGTCGCAAGTCATGCCCCTGCTTATCTTATGCCTCTTGTCCACAATCTCTAACCATGCCGGTGAGTCAAATCCACTGCGTCTCTGAATATCTGCAAGTGCCCTTCCTCTGACATACCTCTCGCGTATCCATCTGACATAAATAGAATCCTTTGCGTTCCAGATCCTCTATACTCTCTTCATTACTGATGCCGTAATTGTGCCCTCGAATCGTCTGAAACCAATTTCACCCTCAGCCTTTGGTAACGTCATTAATTTGGTCCCAACTGACCTCCTTCTTCTCGTCTAAGAATATGTATGTCAGGCTCTGCAATGATCTCAGTATCTCACTCGGTAACCTACATATCAAACACCAAAATATAAGATTACCGGCTATGCCACAATGAAATAACTATAGTCTCCCTGCATGTTATAGAAGGCGAGCCTTCCATCTTGCGACCATAAAAGTGGCCACCTTTACCAATCTACAACAATCCCTCGGCCTGAGGATTGTTGGGCTCAGTGAGAGACAAAGGTAACTCGTGGGGAATTGTCCTATCGACATTCCCAGTATCCCTGTCAGTTGCGAAACCTCGGGGGTCCCATGGGAAAAGAATACTTCGATCTTCACCCTGTTCACATTTAGTCTTGTACATTCATCACAGATAAAAATGACTTCCTTTTGGCCTTACAGAAGACCATTAGATCATCAGTATAAATGAGGTGTGACACAGATAGTGCTCCTTGGATCACGTATTTCTGTATTTCCTTCCTATCTATACTCTCCTCGATGGCTTCCGAGAAATCTTTCATGAGTAAAGTGAAAAGATAAGGGGATAGTGTGTCCCCTTGTCTCAGTCCTCTACCACTACTGAAGACTCTCATGGGGGCTCCATCAACATAAACTGAAAAAGATGTCGACTTTACCATTCTCATTACTTATTAACCCATTCACTGAATACTAAATCTTTTAGTGTACCCCTCAGTGCCCTCCAAGCCACTGTATCATAGGCTTTTAATTTGAAATGTCAACCTTATTGCATGCTCGGGCTGCCAAGGCGGCCTGTCCAAACTCAGTTATCATATCGGTCGCCAAAGCATAATTATCTCTTATCAGACGTCCTTTCAAAAAGACAGTCTGCTTCAGGATAATTATTCTCTGTACTACCGAGAACTATCTTGTTGTGATGATTTTCAATAACACCTTGTAGTTTGTGTTGACACACAATATCGGTATGAAATCCGCCAGATCCGATGCATTTTCCTTTTTTGTATCAATGTCACAAAGGTGTAGTTGACCTCCAATAGAAGGTTTTCCCCCGCAAAGATGGATTGAATAGCATGCACTATTGGAATATATTATATAAAGAATTATAGATATATATTTAATACAATACAAATTGTAACAAATATAACAAACCCCACTCACATCTTTGTGGGTTTGTTATACTCAATTGTATATAAATACCCCATCATAATAAAGGCACAATCAAGAGATTGTTTGCCCAAAATTTACCTCTACTCATACTATCTCTACTCCAAAATCGTTTGGTCTTCATGGCATTCTTTGGGTTATCATCGTTCCCCATAGATCACCAACTCAACATGGTATCATCCGCCAATATCGATCCCCCATTATAAGGTTCGCGGTAGCCCAAAGCAAGTTGTACCACCGATTCGCCACGGAGGAAGCCCCGCTGCGGCTATGCGTCTCCCAAGAGGATAGCAAGGTCATCGTGCGAAGCATCCATGAGGGGGCGAATGGAGCCCAGCAGGGAAGATGGGCTTTAAAAAAACAAGTAGTCAGGCAGGGCTACTAATAGCCCGAGTCGATAAAGGACTCGGAAGAGATAGTGGACAAATGCGACGAATGCCAAAGTCATTCGAACGTCCAAAGACGACCGTCCATCATGATGAAAGCAGTGACGACACCCGTCCCATTCGCACGATGGGGAATAGACATCGTAGGGCCCTTCCCGTCTACATAAAGAGTAAAGAAGTTCCTTTTCGTGGCAGTAAACTACTTCACGAAATGGGTCGAGGCGGAGGCCACCAACACGATCACCGATCAGAACGTGATGAACTTCGTTTTTAGAAGCATCGTGTGTCGGTTCGGGGTCCCGATCCAAATAATAACGGACAACATGATACAATTCATGGGGAAAAAGCTAAGGGAGTTCTGCGAGGACAGTGAGATCAAGCTGAGCTTCGCACCGGTATACCACCCGTAAGCAAACGGGCAGGTGGAGGTAACCAACTGAACCATCGTCTCAATCCTGAAAAGGAAGGTAGGCGAGCACCCAGGCAATTGGGCGAACAAGATCCCCGAGACCATGTGGGCGTACCGCACGACCATCTGAATCCCACGGGTCAAACACCGTTTGCCCTCACGTTCGGGATCGAGACAGTAGCACCAACTGAACTCATATGGCCAACCGCCAGGATCGAGCAGTTCCAGCCGGGAGCGAATGACAGAGCAATGCTCCTGACAAGCGAATATAGGGAGGAGCGAAGAAAGGAAGCCACTCTCAGAGACCTCACGTACAAGCGAAGGGTAGCAAAGTACCACAACAAGAGGGTGGCCGAAAAATATCTGGCGTCAGGCGACCTAGTCTTGAGGAACGTGAAAGTAACGGGGTTGGACCAAACAAAGGGAAAACTATCGGCAAGATGGGAGGGCCCGTACGTGATCTTGGACAAGGTCCTCCCCGACATCTTTCGCCTCAGTTTCGAAGACGGTCAGGAGATAGAGAGAACATGGCACGCCGACAATCTCGAAAAGTACAAATGCTGAAGGCCAAGATGTTCTTTTTTTGTTAGTCCCCCTCGTCTTTCCTATTACGTACGATGTCTACCACAAAGAAATCGAATTTACAATTTTTGTTTTAATTGTTTCCTCTCACACTCAGCGTAAGAAAAGGAGGAGTGAGGAAGGGCCCGCTGTCCAAGCATCCGGAGGGCAGCCAGTCAAAAGACCAAGTGTGCGGCCTCTTGGCGTGTTTAGGCCGCCCGGAACTCACAAAGAAAAACGAACGAGAATAATAAAAAGGGGGCCACCGTCAAAGGTAGCCGAATACGCCCCAGATCGAAAAACCATGCAGGGACATTCGGCTAGCCTAGGCCACTCCAAAACAAACAATAAGTAAACAGTCAAGCTAATCCAAAGAAGGCGGAGAAGTATACTCGGGGGAGTCGGCCTCAAGATCCTCCTCCTTGCCTTCGCTCGCATCCATAGGAAGTTGATAGTCCAGACCGCCCGTCTCTTGCCACTCAGCTCAATCCAGCTTGCTCCAGGGCACCATGATGTGATTGAGGGGCAGATGAGCAAGAATGCACATGGCCCATCCGTTCACATAGATAGCCTTTCTAGAAACCGACGTGTTTCAGAACATTACCCTCGGTTTGGAAGTCCTCCTTCAGCTCAGCAAGGCGTGTTTCGAAACCCTTAGCTCCTTGGCGTGGCGCTCTCCTCCGTATGATGAGGCGGGCTCGTATTCCGTCCCATCTGGTCCTGCCTTCTTCCTCACTTCTGGTGTTCCTTCCGGCCCGTAGCGTCCCTCTCCGCAGCCCCTTGAGCTTTCTCCTCTGTAAAATCTACTTCCTGTAGCCATCCTCCTCCTTCGCACCGGCTGTCGTGTTCAATTTCACATCAGGTTCACCATTGTTAGTGTGTGGGCTCATAGGCGAATGCTCACACACCCAACTCTCTCAAGTGTTCTCCTTCACAATTGTCAACCCCTCCTGTTGGACCAGGAGAGGTATTTATAGTGTTTGCCTCAGCGGCTTTTGGGCTTCATGGGCCTTGTCCATGTCCGGCCCATTCGTGCGCTTGGGCCCGTGGGAGGTTGGTTCGGTCCATGGTACCAACAAGTACCTATTGACTTCTACTATGTATTATTTCCAGAATGGTTTAGATATTGAATGCATTGGGCTTTATTGATTTTAGATTTAATTAATTTACGTACTGAATAAATATATCTGTACTACTATACTTCAATTCAAAATATTGGGGATGGAAACATATTGAAAAAACATTAAACTGATGTGTGTTTCAATCTGGTGAGTTTCAGTTTCAGGAAGTTCCTATCAGCTTAATTTTTTTATTCAGTCCACCAATACATGGCATTTTGAAGATTTTTCTTACTTTCAATCATATTTGAGTTGTTGAGATGGCTATGGGGATAGCTATTGAGTAAACTTCGAATGTCTCTGGGATTTCTCTGAAATTTCTCTTGAGTAACCCCAAAGTAGCTCTGAGGTAGCTCTTGATCAGTAATCCCAGAGTAGTTCTAGATAGCCCTGTCAATCAGACGAATTCCGTCTAGATACCCTTGTATCCGAATTTGAATTCGATTAGTATCCGGATAATCCGAATTCGTCCTATTAGTATTCTAATTTCAAATTCCGTATCCGAATTCGAATTAGATTAAAAATATCCGAATTCGATTCGAATAACATTTATAAGAAACCCAAAATAATATTTTTTTTTTGTTGTTAAAAAAACCTTGTAATATTTTTTGTTAAAAAAACCCTATAAGTTAAGACTTAAGAAAAAATTCATGCTTCCATGAAAAAATGGAGATCATCATAATCATAGTTACCATGGGGTCGGTATTCGGTAATCATAATTAATTCATTATTAAAAAAAGAAGAAGATAATTTAGGATGATATTCGGTAGCTACATAGTCATTACCATGGGGTCCCACAGAATCTAGTCATTACACGGAAGGAACCCAGAACGGTGAAGGAACCACAGATATTTCCAAAACCACGGTGAAGGAACCCAAAATTGAAAACGGAAGTGAGGAGATGTAAGAAACTGAAAACGGATGTAAGAAACTGAAAACACAAGCACACGAGATATTTCCGTTTGTCTTATAAACCCTAGCTAACTCTTAAGAAAGGATAATAAGAACTAAGAATGATTTTGTAGAGATTTAGGGATTAGGTTTAGGGATTTGATATTTTTATTATAAGAAGGGTTTATTGCTAATATAGTCTAAGATATTTAATATTTATTAGAGAAGGTTAAAATTATAAAATTATCATATATTTAAATATGTATCTGAATTATAAAATTATAAATATTTGAGGTATCTGAATTCGAATTTGTTTAGCGTCGGATAATATTTTAAGTATTCGAATTCGATTATCCGAATTCGAAATCGAATTCGAATACGGAATTCGAATATCCATTGACAGACTTACTTCTAGATCGAGAGGCTCTTGGAATAGCTGTTGAGTAATCCCAAAGTAGCTCTAGAGTGACTCTTGGGGTAGCTGTTGACTAACTCTAGAGTAGCTCTGAGATGGGTGGCTCTTGCGGTAACCCCACAACTTGCATATTATTTTTACTCAGTTAATTACAATCATTTTCTGAAATTTTTTAATTATTGTCTTCAATATTATGACAAAAGTAATACTGCTTGAGTTGAACTATGTAATTAATGTTGTATTCCTATTTTGAATTGAAATTAAACATTCTAATTTTTTAGTTGATCATTAAAAAATTTCAGTTAGAACTAAAGATGTCATCAAGGAAACAATCCCACGAAAAATCCCCGGTACGTCTCCGTCCTTTTCATCAACATGAGAGAATCGTCATGAATGACGATGAATCAAGTGGCAGGACAATCGCATACAGTGCCACCCCAAGGCGCTTATCCCCCATGCATCAGCCATTGACAGCAGTGAGGTCCCCAATATCGCAGCTTTTCACCTTAGCAATAGGAGCAGGAAATCTTCTAAGTCCACAATCATTGAGCATGGGCAATCATCAAGAGAGGTAATCAGTACCCAAATATGGACTGTCGTAACTTTGGCTTTAATGACCAATATGTATCCTTTGCCACAACACCTAGACCACCAACAATGAGGTACCGGTCTGAGCCAGAACCAGTCAACGTCCCAATATTGAATACCAATCATATACCCCAATCAATCAATGCGAGAGCTGTGATTAGCAAATACCACCATCTCCCATTCAGCCTACATCCCAGTGGAACCAACTCTAATCATTCCTCCTTAGGTAGATGAAGAAGATGAGAGAGATGATAATGACATCTTCGTCAAATCCGGGGCTCCTTGATTCCTCCTTAGTTGTTCTGGTGACCCACCACAACCAAATGGAATTTTCATGATGGCCTTTTGAAAATAAGACCGCTCATTCTAGTACGTATTTAGAGACTAGCTAGGATCTCTTCTTTTGCATTTAGTTGAAATGTAACAGTAATTTTTCAACTGAAATTTCTATATTATTGAACATTCTATTGAAACTTCTATTGTTGTTTTATTATATAAGACTGAGTATAAAGATTTCTGGGTTTGTAACTAACCCTAAGATGTACTTAGCTTGAAGACAAACTAGATCCGACACCGGCTATCTTCTCCATTTAACAGGTAATTTATTTTCATAACCTTTACATCATTTTCCAAATCTTTATTTTTTTCATTTGTTTTTTGTATTAATTACATTGTAATTTAAGTATTTGAATTTTTAAACCCGGATTTTTTCTATTTAAAGAACTCGTCGGAGGTCTTTTTCTCATTCTTCCCATCAACTACTACAATTCAACCTCTTCAGTCTTCCACTACCTTTCCCACAATGGTGCGTTTTTCCAAAAACTCCGACAAAGCTAGCTCTTCGTAGGGTCTTTCCCTATCCCAGTCGCCAACAACATTCTCCCGAGGGCGTCGTCATCTCCGATTTCGACGAAGACACACATGAAATAATCAACACTCATTTTTATCTATTAGTCTTTTAATTCCAAGTCCAAAAAACAAGAAATACCATGATGATAGGGGATTTGGAGATTTATGATATAGGGGATTTAGGTGTTAATTTTTATTTGAGGGATATATGAAAAAATATTTTAAAATTATATAATGTAAAATTTATAAGTTAACCCTTTTAAAATATTAATATAGTGTAAAAATTATATTTAACCCCCTATATAATTAAAAATTACATATAAGTTCTAATAAAATTCACAAATTTTAAGAGAGGCAATTGCCCTCCTCTGCATACGCCTTTGTGTATATCAGTATATGTAAATGATATTACTGTAGAAAATCGGAGATCAGAAGATGAAGATCCTGAAACAGAGGTAACAACAGATTTGAAGATGACGACTGCAATGACAATCGAAGCAATATGTCAGTTAAGAAAAGTGAACAGATGATTCCTTTTGCGGAGAATGAACTTATGAATGTGTAAATTAGCCGGGGGATTGTTTGTGTGTTATGTGTATTTATAAGTTTAGGGTATGTTAATTACATGTAAGATCTGTATAAATTACATCGACATGTATAAATTGTTACCCAGAGGCACTGCATATCCAATGCTTGATTATCTAACATATAAGAGGTTATCTACCTCTCACACTTTTTACTTAGATAAAATATCTATAACAACTGAACCAACCTCATTTCAACAGGCAAGCCAAAGCTCAGAGTGGGTAAAGGCAATGAATGAGGAACTCTCTGCCCTTACTACAAAAAATCAGCGCAGTTCTGGCGCCCATCTCCCGGCGGTCAGGCCGACGGAAGGTTACACTTGTCCGCCTGCATAATTTTCCCTCGTAAATGAGAGAAATGAGCTGGCGGCCAGGCCGACGGAATATTTTTTTGTAAAAAATGCAAGCGGCCTGGCCGCCAGCTCCAATTTCACCAACGGTCGGGAAGAAGTTATCC
>LFYR01001750.1:1234-27622 GCA_001185155.1 Zostera marina | reverse complement strand
GATCGACTTCCCTGGGATCGACTTGTGAGTAAAGTCGATCACCAGGAAAAGTCGACCCCCAGAAAGTCGATCTCTGGAAAGTCGACCCCTGGACCCAATCTGATCAGTTGGGCAGTTAGGCGGTTACTGCCCAAATGACCATATTGCCCCCATAAGAACCCCTATAAATAGAGGGCACCCCCCACTCATTAAAGGCAGGTCATTTGGAGCGAAAGGATTCCTAGCGAAGCAGAGCTCTGCGTACTTGAGTTCCGGTCCGGTTTCCCGCGGAGTTCCCCGCTTGGCGCTTGCTTGCGCGTCTTGGAGTACTGGTCGGGTTTCACCCCCATCAGTTGGGTATTCTTTATGTTTGTTGAGTTACTCATGTCATATTTTTTTCTCTGAATTTTAGTGTGCGGATGTTGAGCGTCATTTTTTGCAAATCATACAACAACAACAAAGAGAGTTGGTTGAAGCAAGGGAGCACAATGTTAATGGTGATTCTAAAACAGTCCAGGCTAATCCAAATGATTCATCATCTTCTTTAGAAAGCAAGAGTATTCACTTCAACGAAAATGGCAATGGGATTCCATGTAGTGAAAGTTCAACATCTGTCTCCAGTGGTACCTTTAATAGTGCTGTTCCTCTGATTTCACATTTTGATGCATCTGGCAGAGTAATTAAGTTGCTAAATAAAATCCCTTTTCTAGTGTTTCTTATTGCTAATAGTCTTCAGAAAAAAGCCATACCGATGTTGCACATGCTATTTGTCCAGTTAACTCGATTATAAATGTTGGGTATTCTCTGTCCTATAGAGAACACGAGTGCACTTTATTGTGTCCAGATCATAACACAATAAACCCCAAATAACAAAACACAATAACACAACAATAACAACAATAACAAAATAACAACAACAATAACCCCATATCTGTGTTTAAGAAGAACATAACACAATAACAAAAAATAAACCCCAAATCATAAACCCCAAATCATAAACCCCAAATCATAAACAACAAATCATTAATCATTAATCCCAAATCATAACCCCCAAATCATAAACCCCAAATCATAAACCCCAAATCATTAATCAAAAAATAACAAATCATAAACCCCAAATCATAAACAACAACAACAAATGAGAGAAAAAGATGAAGAAGATAACACAATAACAAAAGAAGATAACTAATGGAGGATGAAGAACATACCTTTAGGAAGAACTTCGAAGATCACCAGAGATAAATGGCTGGAAGATCACCGGAGACAAGTTGGGGGAGGGTTTGGGAGGAGTGGGAGTAGTGGAGACGTTTTTGGGGGAAAAGAAAATGAAAGAAATATGGAATTTTTTTTCTTATATAAAAATTTCCCGACGGCCTGGCCGCCGGGAAATACTTAAGTTTCGTTTGACTTAGTTTGACTGTACGGGGGACCACGGCGGCGCAAGTTGTAAATTTAGGGTTTTCCAAAAATCCTGGTGGCCAAGCCGCTGACATTTTTCTCCCGACCGTTGGGGGTTTTAGTATGCCGGCGGCCAGGCCGCCGGATCACTTCTTCCCGACCGTTGGTGAATTGGAGCTGGCGGCCAGGCCGCTGACATTTTTTACAAAAATATATTTCGTCGGCCTGGCCGCCAGAAAATTTCTCTCATTTACGAGGGAAAATTATGCAGGCGGACAAGTGTAACCTTCCGTCGCCCTGGCCGCGCCGGTCGTATCTACCGGTGGCCAGGCCGCCGGGAGATGGGCGCCAGAACTGCGCTGATTTTTTGTAGTGTGGGTAGCAATGGGTTTGGAATGGAAGAGAGGGAGAATCATAGGCGATGGTTGTGGGTTGATGGTCAGATATCCTAGTACCTCTGAGATCAGAAACAGAAGTACAATAATTAGATACCACGTACATCTGTTCTCTGTCCCTGGGCGATTCCGACGAAAGAAAGATGGTAGAAAAAGAGAAACAACGACTTAATTGAGGCAAAAGATGCAGGCCGAACTAAAGTCAATACTTGTTTTGTTATTTTATTTTTTAAATCCTCATGTAAATATGAGTTAGGGTGTTAGTAGTAGCATTATCCACACCACTCAGTACCTAATCCTCAAAACTAGGGCATTCATATTTGAATTTACGAATTTAGATTATTTTAGTCCAATAGGACTAATCGAAAACTAATCGAACAAATTAGTATTATGATTATTTGAATGATAAACGATAAAAATCTATTATTTATTAGTTACAAGGCCGAGACCAAAACTATTTTAATCAACAAATTAAAATCGATTTGTTTCAATCATTTACAACATTCATTTTCTTGATCATTATCCAAAGTTCAGGGGTTCTAGATGAGTATGGACACTATGATCAGAAATTTGATCCTTAGTTAATAGAGATGGATGATGATTATCGGAATATGATTTTAAATTAGTGTCAATGTACTCCTCTTGGTCTATCTGTATGTCTGTTTTTTCCAACTCGCCAACTTCCACTCTCCATCATTAATTAAATTAGCTCTTTTAGAGGAAGTTGGCGATGATGATTTATTTTTCGACCAGGCTGTTTTGGTTTAGTTTTTTTTTTTTTGAAGCTTTTAAATTTCTTTTTCAATTGATTTAGAGTTGATTAGTATGCTTTGGTTTAGTTTTGGTTTAGTTTTGTTTTGGTTTAGAGTTGATTTATCTATCAACTCTATCTAGTCTACTGACTTTTTCCATTGGGAGACAGAAATATCATCAATCTGATCTTTTTGATGAACATCCACACTTTTGTATGATTTTAAATTTTTAGATAATGCCCCATACATCTTGTTTATTATATTCATGGATACTAAAGATTTGTTTATGGAGTGTGAGGTACTTGGATAATGTAGATTTTTTCGAGAATCACCATGAAATGATTCAGATAAATTTCTATCATCGTTAATACGTTTAACTACTTTTGGTTAGTATGCTTTTAAATTTCTATCATCTTTAGTACGTTTTTGAATTTAAGTTTCGGTTAGTATGCTTTTAAATTTCTTTTGGTGCAGTAAACATTTTTCTTTTTCTATTTATTTAATTGTTTTTTCCCACTCGCCATCTTCCACTCTCAATTATTAATCCAGAAAATATTTTTGAATTTGTATCCAGAAAAGATCAGGCGACTTCAACAACTCTCTTCAACTTTCTGTGTCTAGGCGATTTCAATCATTTCATCTCGATTAGGCAAGTGGCTGGTTTCGATATATATCTCATTCTTATTGAGTGACTTTGTTTATCTTCCTCATGTTCCATATATGCATATTTTCTTGATACTATTTACCTATCTATACTTCTAAGTATCTTCCTCATGTTTCATTTCTTATTTTTATTTTTCTTTCTGGATCTTTGTAATCAGGACACTGCTCTTCATTTTTATTACTGAAAAAAATTAATTGGTTCTTGATTACTGAAGAAAATCAGGACACTGCTCTCCAAGAATAAGGTAAAATTACTATTTATAATTTGGTTCTTGATTTTATTCATTTAATTAATTATTTTTGCTAGTGATTTGATGATATGAATTTGGTTTCCAATTTAGATGTTGGGATTTTATTTGAATGAAATAATTTGTAAAATTTATTTTAAATGTTATGATTAGATTTCTGAATTTGGTCAGTTTAATTCATGTCTGTTTTTTTAATATTTCTGTCTGGGCCCTTTTACCTTTAGAATTAGAAATGTTGGTTTAAGAGGTATCTTGAAATGTTTGGACCTTTTTTCATTTAAATATTGATTTTTAAGAGGTATCTTTTTTGTATGTTAGGAGATAGACTAAAATGGTTGATCAAATAGAAGGGCTTGACAAATCATGGTTGTTTGAAAGTTAAACTTCGATGAAATTTCAAATTGGATTGAAAAGTTTTTTAGATTTTGCTGAAATCTATTCAAACCACAAGATGGAGTCTGAATTAAAACTACCATGTCCTTATTCAAAGTGTCACAATGGCAAATATTATAATCGTAAGACCATTAGTGAGCATGTCATACTCTTTAGTTTTGACAATGCATATATGTATAAGACATGGTATATGCATGGAGAATTAATTCCAGGTTCGTGAGCACATAAAAAAACATTGAAATTAAACACAAGAGACGTGAAATAGCAGTTAATATTTTCTTATATATTATTTTTCGCTTTTAGTGATTCAACAAAAATGCATTGTAAAATTTATTAAAAGTAAAAAAGGGAGGTACATTGGACTTGGTGGAGGATCATATGCTGAGTCGAGCACTGCTTCTACCAGATTTTCAATTGAAATGAATGCAAGATCTTTTGAAAAAGAAAAAGAAATAGAAAAAGGAAGAGAAAAAGAAAAAGAACAAATTGACGATCAAATGGAGATGTTACTAGAGCTATGTGTATGATAGTCAATAATATTTAAACAAATACAGAAATATTAATGAATCTTAAATGTTTTACCAAGATAATCGTGTTTTAAAAAGGAAATATGATAAAATTGTTGAAATGTTTGAAGACATGAAGAAAACATTTTTATCACAATCAAATACAACTCCACAACTTTTAGATCGTTGCAAGATAAAAGTAATGCATGTCAGAGCGATCAAAGATATCAAACTCCTCCATCTAAATAGTTCTTCCATGTTAATTTTATTGAATGTTAGTTTTCTTAAATGTTAATTTTCTTGAATGTTGTTTTTGTATTGAATATTTGTTGAATATTGAATGAATTTACAGGAATTAATATTGAACGAATTTACAGGATTTTGCATTGAATTTACAGGAATTCCAGATGCACTGGAATTTTAGAATTTTTTTTTACTAACGGAATTTCTAGAATATCTTTTTCATTTCTAACGGAATTTCCGTTACAAATACATAAAAATTTTATAACGGATTTTTCGTTCCGTTAACTTTAACTTGAGAGTATTTGTAACGGATTTTTGTAATGGATTTAAATATTTGTAACGGAAATTTTATAATGACCAAAGTTAACGGAAATTCCGATAACTTTGCTCGTCCTAACTCGATACTTTTTTTTGTAGTGATTCATTAAATAAATTTACATTATTTTCATTTTTTCTATTTAATTAGGCTCTAATCCAGTTTGCTATAAGCGAACATATCTGTAGAAGCTCGAAGAAAACTAGAACATTAGGAACAACT
The DNA here is from genome assembly GCA_001185155.1 of Zostera marina. Taxonomy (NCBI): domain Eukaryota; kingdom Viridiplantae; phylum Streptophyta; class Magnoliopsida; order Alismatales; family Zosteraceae; genus Zostera; species Zostera marina. The sequence continues at coordinate 22,507 of LFYR01001750.1, read as the reverse complement.
GGTTCCTCACTGAACACATCAGATGAATGTGGGGAACTTTTCGAAGGATAAAGGAAAAGCTTCTATGACCGAAGCTGAGGTTGATGATAAGGTCAACTTGGCAGTCGAGAGGACGATGGCTCGTCAGAATGAAGCGATGTCTCGTCAAATGGCGTTTTTCCAACAGTACAACACCACAATACTCACTCAGAATCCTAACTTGCGCTTACCAAAATTTCCACAAATCTTCAATGACACTACAGCGTATCCCGCGGGAGGGTTCAACATAAATTCTTCTGAAGCGTCGACTTCTAGAGCACCGCAAGTACAACTGCAGGAAACTCCGTCTCTTCAACAAACAATGCCACAAGAGGAGCACACTACTCCACAACCGCGCGGAGGAAAATCGATTATCTTCACAACAGAGGTATTTCGAAAGGTGGTCGCGTCTAAAAAAAAGAAGAAAAACAAAAAATAAAAATTAGAATAGTAATTACCATATTTAATTTCTGTCGTACTTTCATTATCGAACATCATTTTCATTTTCAATTTCAATTTTATTTTTAATTTATTCATTTCATACAATTTCAATTATATAAATACATTTTTATTACATTTCATTATTTAAATAAAAAAATTTAAAAACTAATATTTTTTAAAAATTATTCAAAAAAGAACCAGCGGCTTGGCCGCTAGAACTTTTTTCCCAGGAAATTTTTTTTCTGTCGGAAAATATTGACCAACGGCTTAGCCGCCAAGAATTTCTATTAAAATCGGAATCCACAATTTATTGCCGACGGCCTGGACGCCGGTATATTACAAAGCTGGCGACATTACTTCTGACGATGGAATAGCGTCGACTTGGCCGCCATGACCCATTATACCGGCGGCCTGGCCACCGGAATTTGCCGCCAGAACTTTGCTGGTTTTTTGTAGTGAAACTCAATTTTATTTCCCCGCATTTGGAGACTGGTGTAACTCAGACTTACCCGTTACATATCAAGTGGTAATCATTCGGCTCCTTGAAACCTGGGGTTCTTTTTTATAGGACCTATTGGGGCGTAATCCACGGAGGAGATCGCGCCTGACCAAAATGGCAGTCGTTACGGCCATTACGGCTCGGGCTGGACCCGAGTAACAGTCCAAATCGACAGTTGGAGGTGTAACCGGCGAGTTGGCGGTGAAATCGACGAGTGCAAAGGGGAAGATTGGCAGTCTGCCAGACTCTGGAGATCTTCTCCTCAACTCAGTGATTTGTCACCCCTATCGACGATTTGACAGACCTAATCAGAGACGGAAATACCTAACTAATTTATTTAAGTTTTTTATTGATTTTAAACAATAATGTAAAATACTGAATTAAAAAATTAAAGTCTGAAATTACAATCAAATGTAAATAGTCCAAATATTTATAATGAATTAAATTAACAAAGATTACTGATAATAATTAATCTTCAATGTCATCAACTTCTTCAACACCAGCAAAAAATTATCGTCATGGTAATCAAAATCAATCGGGCTCATAGTTTCTATGTCTGAAACAACCGAGTTTGATTTGGGGTTAAAGATAAATTTATGTATAGGGGGTTGAATATAAATTTTTTATGGGTACATTTGGAATATAAATTCTTTTAGGTATATTTTGAATATAAATTTATGTATGCAATATAAAGTCTTAGTGTATGTTGTTTTAATCTCCTATTCTTTTCACACCATAGGTGCAGGGAAAGGGATGCTAGTAATAGCCAGTTTATGCCTCAACAACTGGCTTTCTATGTAACTTTTTGGATTGCTTCCATTATGCCTCCTATTCTAATATCTATTGTAGGTGTGAGGGGGATCTGACCCCTCATTGTCCAAATAGCGTTAACCAACTGGTGGATTTTTGTAGTAGGTCTCATTGTATTGACAATTAAAGAAGAGATGTTGTAGTATTGTTTCAAAGTTGATGTCCCATCTTTGTAGTCTAGTAAGGGTGCTGAGGCTCGACCTTTATTCTGCACAGAAACATGGAAAATTTAGGGGCATTTTAGACTAGATTCCAGAGTTTATCCCTTGGATGATACCTTTGGATCTGTCTCTGAATGTTTGTCAGTTGCAATTCGAATGATTTGTTGGCTAAAATAGTTTTCCACATATGGGAGTCCAGTGTGGGTCTACTTTCTATTTTCCCTATGCTTCTACCCTTAATGTATCTAATTTTAACCCAATCTGCTAAGATATAGGGGGTTGGAGTCCATAACTTCTTACTACCCATATTACTGAAAATCTTTACTATTTAAAAAAAAAAGTGTTAGAGAAGTAGAAAACATACCCTATAAATTTTATAATCTCCCCCCTATCATCAAAAATTGATGTGATAGAAGATTCCAGAATCGACTCCCATTTTTCTTGTAATTTAAAAGTCTGCCACAATAGCTCTAAATATAATTTACTCTGGGTACGGGTATTTTCATCTGTTGAGACACATTTCATTAGAGGTCCATCGTAGGATTTCTTATACAGAATGTCACCGATCAGGCAGAATCTTGAAATGCGTGTTTGTAATTTACGCATTTCATTCTTGTTTTCAGGGAGTTTCTGCCCTTCAAAGTACTCTATTAAGGGTTTCCTCCAGTCTTCTGCCTGTATTGTGACCAAGTTACATAAAGGTGTAGATGCTGAGTCAATTAGTATCTCTCTGCCCCCCCTCGAAAGCAGATGCTAGTTTTTCCAGGGCATCAGCTGAGTTGTTCTGACTCCTTGGAATCTGTTCTACCTCCACCTTGGTGAATTTCTCTTTGATTTTTTCTAGTGTAGCTGCGTACTGTACGATCAGAGGTTTTTTAACTGTGAACTCTCCTGTGAATTGTCGAGCCACTAGTTGGGAATCTGTTCTAATGATTACTGAACAGGCTCCCAACCTTTTGAGGATTTTCATGCCTTGGATTACAGCTTCGTACTCTGCTATATTATTTGTAGCTGAGAACTGTAATCTGATAGAATGTTCATATATCCTTTGGTCTGGAGTGATTATCTTTATTCCCACTCCTGCACCTGTACTGCAGCTTGAGCCGTCAACCTCTACTATCCAAGGTGTTTCCTTGCTTTCCTGGGTCATGTCTACAATGAAGTCCGCTACTGCTTGCCCTTTGATGGCTGTGGCAGGAACAAAATCTACGTCGAACTCGCTTAACTCCAGTGCCCACTTTGTCAATCTTCCGGAAGTATCTGGCCTGTGGAGTATTCTACGCAGTGGATGTTCTGTTAAGACTTTAATTGTATGAGCCAGGAAGTATGCTCGGAATCTGCGTGCTGCATGTACTACTTACTGCCAGGACTATTTTCTCCACTGGAGGATATCTAGTTTCTGCCCCCTGTAGCCTTTTAGAGTGATAATATATCGGGATTTGTTCATTGTCCCTTTGACATATTAGAACTGCACTGATAGCCTCCTCCAAAGCTGCTACATAGACATATAATTCCTCCCCTATCTTTGGTGAAGCTAGGTGTGGTAGTGAAGCTAAATGTGCTTTGAGCTATTGAAACGCCTTATTGCACTCTGAAATCCATGTTACTGCCCCCTTTTGACTAGTTTTCAATAACTGAAAAAAGGGTTTGCATTTGTCTGCTGTTTTGGAAATGAATCGACTTAAGGCGTTGATCTTTCCATTTAGCTTTTCTACCTCCTTTATTGTTCGAGGTGGTGTTGTTTCTAGTATTGCTGTTATTTTATCTGGATTTGGTTTTATCCCTTTATGCCCTGCATAGAATCCAAGAAATTTTCCTTCTTGTACTCCGAAACTGTATTTGGCAGGATTTAACCTCATCCCATAACTCTGCAGAGTTTCCAGGGTTTCTTTCAGATCATTTAGGTGTTCATCTGCTTTTTTGGATTTCACCAGAATGTCATCTACATATGCTAGGACATTTCTTCCTTCCTGCTTTTTGAAAACCTTGTCCATCAGCCTTTGGAAGGTTGCTCCTGCATTTCGTAGCCCGAAGGGCATGACTTTGTAGAAATATGTTCCCCATTCTGTGATGAATGATGTGGCCTCTTCATCATCTTCTTTCATCAGGATCTGGTTGTACCCTGAATGTGCATCCATCATAGACAGCAATTCTTTTCCTGACGCTGCATCTACTAATCTGTCGATGGATGTGAGTGGATAGCTGTCTTTTGGACACGCTTTGTTGAGGTCCGTGAAGTCTACGCACATTCTCCATTTCCCATTGGATTTTTTAACCATGACTGGGTTTGCTAGCCATCTTGGGTACTTAACTTCCCGGATGTGCCCAGCCTTGATTAACTTTTCGATTTCAGCCTGTACTGCTTCCTTTCTTTCAGTTGCGAGTATTCTTCGCTTTTGCCGTATAGGAGTAAAGCTGCTGTCTATGTTGAGTTCATGGCATGTTATAGTGCGTTGTACCTGTGAGGGTGCTTCCCCTTCCCATACAAATGTGTGCACATGAGTTTCTAACAGCTGCAGTAGTGATTTTTTCAACTCGGAGGATATTGATGTGCCTATCAAGACTCCTCCCTTTGAGAGTTTGACTTCCTCAACTTGATTGGCTGAGGTTGTGTCTTCTTCCTCCTCTCTTTCCTGGATGTACAGGGTTATTGGTTTGGCCATTTTAGTTGCCTTCCTGTACGAGTTTCTGGAGTCTTTCTGTGCTCCGAAAATTGTTGCCATTTTGCCATCTTTTCCTGGATACCTGAAGCATGGTGGTAAGATGACGGTATCGCCTTAAAACCGTGAATGCTTGGTCTGCCCAGGATCCCATTGAACGGAGAATCTATGTTGACCACGATGAAGTATGCCGTGCGTGAGACTCTTCCGTTTCTTTTTCCCAGGGATATTTGTAAATCGATGGTTCCTACTACTGGGGCCTTTGTGTTTGTGAACCCATAAATGACTTCCTTGGCCGGGATTAGTTGATCCACCTTGTAGCCCATTTTTTCGAATGCAGCTAGGTATAGTATGTCTACCGAGCTGCCATTGTCCACCATTACTTTATTCAGACTTAAATCATCCCCGATGTCCAACTGTATTACTAGCGGATCTTCGTGCGGGCTGACCACGTTATCCAGATCTTCCTCAGAGAAGCTTATTTCCTCGCTTGGGTACGATCTTTTCTTAGATTTTGGTACCGTGGTAGTCTGCATTACCTTTCGCGAGTAACTTCTGCTTTCTCCTATTGATCCTCCACCGAAGATTAAATTTATCACTCTTCTCTTTTGGTCAGTGTCTGAGTTGGGACTTCTTGAGCGTTGGCGCTTACTCTTGTTCTTTGGGTCCTTGCAGCCTTGTCGCCTCCTCTCTATTTTATTTATATATTGCTTCAGCTTTCCCTCCTTTACTTGTGTGTCTAGGAAGGTGCTTAGCTCCCTGCAGTTTTCTGTATTGTGCCCGTAGTCCTTGTGGAACTTGCAATATCTGTTCCTCCTTGTTTGGGCCTCTTTTGTTGCGGGGTTTAATTCTTCTGGTTGAGGAAATCTTATTCTCCCTTTTTCTCTGTTGTAGATTTCCTCTTTTGGAGTGCTGAAAACCGTGAATCCCAAGTCTTTATACTTTGGATATCTTGATTTCCCAAACTCCTCAGATGTCTGGTAGACCTTTCCATCGTGTTTTGGTCTCCAGGATGGTTCTCCCTTTTCAAATTTCTGAAATTTCTTTTTTGGTGCTTCATATGCTTTTTTATTGCTTATGACACCTTTTTCTTTTTCTTTTTCTTCCTCATACTCTTCAGAATTTATGTATTTCTGGACCTTTGTTAGCAGATCTTCCATGCATTTTACATTACTGACATTTAGCTTTATTGCTAATGGTGTGTTCATGTCTAGCCCCTTTGAGTATGCGCAAATTGCAATTGTTATGTTTAGATCGGAGATCTTCTGCATGTCTTCCGTGAATTTAGTTGTGTAACTCCGGAGCGTATCTCCATTCTGTTTGATTGCAAATAGTGATTCCGTGCCCTTTCTGACCCTTGTGTTTCCACAATGCTGGGCAATGAACTTCTTTTTCAAGTCCTCAAAACTTGTTATGCTCCCTGGCTGCAGTTCGACGAACCATCTGTACGTAGGCCCTTTCAGTGTTCCTGGGAATGCTCTGCATAGGATGTCATCCCATGCTGTGGCCCATTGCATTTCCCCTACGAACATATTTATGTGGTCTACTGGGTCCATCTTCCCATCATAGATTTGTAGCCTGGGCAGCCTGAACTTCAGAGGTGCTAGTTTTACCATCAGTGATTTATGCAGGGCATCCATACCCACTAGCCAGTTCGGGACTTCGCCTCCTTCTCCTTCTGTGTCTCCCGTGCTTTCTTCATATACGGGTTTTTTAGGAGGAGGCTTAGATTGCTCCTCTGGTTTGCGGGGTGGTAGTGCACTGGAGTGTGCTGCCTTATGGCTTGATACCTCCTGTTGTGCCTTAGCCTGCTTTGAGGTTTGAGCTTTTGAATGGAACATTGATGCTTTGGATTTTTCAATGTTCTTTATTTTTTCGCTCATTTTTGCTATGGTTTCTTTCATCTTCTCCAGCTCCTCTATGGGCATCTTTACGAACCCGTGAGTAGTTTCTGATGTTGTTCTGATGTTGCAGCCCTTGGTTCCTTGTTGCTCACAGGTTTTTCCTTCTGAGGTGCACTACAAGATTCCTGCGTTTCAGCGAAGATCAGAAATCGTCGCTGAAAGTCAAAAATCGTCGCTAAATTGGTCAGCGACGATTATTGATCGTCGCTAAAGCTTCGCTGTAGGTCGCCTCGCTAAAAATTTAGCGACGATGTAGGTCGTCGCAACATTTTCTATACTAGTGGAAGGTCAACCAAATAAATAACGGAATATACTTGAAATTAAAGGGCGAAGGAGATACTTGAATATAAATAACGGAATGGACTAGAGGTGATGAACTTACCTGGAAGATGCTTGACGGCGGACAGGAGTGAACAAGAAGTTGTTTGTCGGAAGAAAGGAGTGATCGTCGGCGAACTGGAGGTATCGTCGGCGGACTGGAGTGATCGTCGCGACTGGAGGGATCGTCAAGAACGATTTGGGGAAATCGATTTGGGGTTTTGGGTGTTTGAGTTGGGGAAAGTAGATTTGGGGAAATCGATTTGGCGTTTTGGGGGTTTTATTTGGGGGAAATAACTATAAAATCACTTAATTTAACTAAATTTATAAATAATACCTTATTCTTTTAAAATTTTATAAATAGGTCCGCATTATTAGCGATGATAAATTTTAAATCGTCGCTAAATGTTATATCTAACGACGATTATCAACATATCATCGCTAATTAAACAAAAAAAAAGATAATCAGCGTTATATCGTCGCTAATATCGCGGGTTTTCTTCAAAATCCTTCTTGTAATTTAACGACGATCCAAAATCGTCGCTAAAATCGTCGCTGTAGACCTCTTTTCTTGTAGTGGTGGTTCTTCCGAAGGTTTCTCCTTTTCAGCAAGGAGTCGGATGGCCTCAGCTATTGGTTGTACCGTGATGTTCAGATTCTCCCCTCCTGCTGATACTTGGGGGGTTTGCTCGGGCTCACCCTCGGGTTCAGCCAACTGATGGGGGTGAAACCCGACCAGTACTCCAAGACGCGCAAGCAAGCGCTAAGCGGGGAACTCCGCGGGAAACCGGATCGGAACTCAAGTGCGCAGAGCTCTGCTTCGCTAGGATTCCTTTCGCTCCAAATGACCTGCCTTTAATGAGTGGGGATGCCTCCTATTTATAGGGGTTCTTATGGGGATAATCTGGTCATTTGGGCAGTAACTGCCTAACTGATCAGATCGAGGCTCAAGATCGACTTTCCAGAGATCGACTTTCTGGGGATCGACTTTCCTGGGGATCGACTTTATTCAGAAGTCGATCCCAGGGAAGTCGATCCTCAGGAAAGTCGATCTTCCTAGGATTCGACTTGGGACCTCCCCAACCCTAGAATAGGTACCTTAACTCATCTTAGGCTATCCGGATTTCTAGTTGCTGGTAGATTGTGATCGGGTTCGGGATACTGTATCACCAAGAACGAAGAAAATACCATTGCCTAAAGGATGAAAAAAAATGAGTATTTTTTTCGAATTACCGTATTGGAAGGCGTTGCTTCTACGACATAATATTGATGTTATGCACACCGAAAAAAATGTATGTGACAATATTTTGAACACTATTTTGGAAATGGATGGTAAAACGAAAGATATTTTGAACGTGAGGTTCGATTTACAATCGATGGGAATCCGAAAAGAACTTCATCCTATTCGACGGGGAGAAGAATGGGACATTCCGAGTGCGTGTTTCAACTTAACGACGAAAGAAAAGATGTTATTTATGTCAGTGTTTAAATCCCTTCTCATTTAATTTAGGTATCTTTTGACTTTAAAAAATCATGTGACCGTACGTAGTCACCCGGAAGGATCTATTGCGGAAAGTTATCTTGCTGAAGAATCAATGACGTTTTGTTCTCGGTTTTTACAAAATGTCGAGATAAAATCAAATCGTCCAGATAGGTATATCGATTTGTTTTTAAATGCACCGACTGATATAACGTTGACTACTTTAAACAGAAACAGTTGCATCAATGTATATTGTTTGACTTTAAAAGTGTCAAACCATATCGAAATAAACACTTGAAGCAATTAAAAGTTATGTTTCCAAAACACACGCAGCTCTGTCTGGAAAATTTACACTTCAAACAATTTGCCGAATGGTTTAAGAAACACATATCCGAAGCTCAACAATCCGACACAGATTTAAATTCTATTTCTCGCGGACCAAGTTGTTTTGCTTCAATTTATAGTGGTTATATTATGAATGGATTAAAATTTCAGACATCAGAAATGACAAATCGTAGATCGATGCAAAATAAAGGTATTTTTCTATCGGCTACAACATCAACATATGCTAAATCTTCAAACGTATGCAACATCAACGTTACAATATAATTTAATATTTTGAATGTAATATCATGTTCATTATAAATATTTCTTTTTTCAGTAAAAAATAAGTCAACTACTTGCAATCGTCGAACGATATGAACGACTCGAGCGACTAAATCAGATTCAACGTAGTTTTTACAAAAATATAGATTATTATTGTCGTGTTTTTGCTTGTTTCCGTTGCGGAGTCAACGGTCATCATTTTCACAACTGTCCAAAAATATGGTCGAGAAATCCTCAAACAATGGAAACCAGTCAGATTTTAGTGTTAGGATACGAAGCTAGAGTGTTGAATGATTGTGGTGGCACACATTCATTCTAAATCGAATACAACTCTTCTCACGACGACTTCGAAGATTTGTTGTGTCTAATAATAAAGAATGTAAATTACAATAGGAAAAATGTTTGGTTGTTGTGTCAGACTAAGACCCCATATATATACGGGTGTCTGGCTATGTATTTAAATTAACTAATTTTATTTTAAAATTTAAATATTTCAGATTATGTTTATTTTTTTCATTTTGATCGGTGTTATCACACGATTCATGGCACTGGCGATGGTTACATCCTGTCGCTCAATCGATGAGTCTAGTTCAAGTGGTCAGTTTATTATTCATATTTTAAATATTATCATGATTTTTATTAAATATTAATTCTTAAATATGTAAATTAATTAGATGCGAGGCCATCCACATCGAATGTGCCTCCACAGAAGAAGGGTCGTGGTCGCACAAAAGACCACCCACATAACCATTCAGAAAAAGGTACGAAATGGAAGGTCATGTTTGACAACACGAACCAAGCGACGGATGAAATGACGAAGAAATTAACCACAAGAATGGCTCTTTTAGCAAAAGACCATACTCTCTTCCAGTACGACATTGAGTGGCGTCATCAACCACAACAAAATTTTCAGGACGCGTTAAAAATATTAACAGTAAGTATATATATTTTTATAATATTTATTAATTTTCCAAAACTTATAAGTTTTGAATATGTAGGCTGAATATGATTTAAGTGGAAGCAAAGCTGCACAAACTTATATCAATGGTAGGTTGAACAAACTCTGGAGGAGCAACCATAATTCTTTGGTTAAAACTTATGGCTCTGATCCTGATATGAGAGAAGAAGATATTTTAGCGACTCTTCCACCGTATGTCAGCAAATCTCAATTTCTGAATAAATTGAGACAACATCGATCGAAAAAAGGAAAGGTACGTATATGTATATATATATATTTATTATATTAATAAATTTAGAAACTTATTATTTTTTATAATTTCAGCAAATTTCTGAGATAAATACCGCGAACCGAGCGAATCAAATGACACATCACGCTGGTTCAAAAGGAATAGCGCAACGACGTCATGAATTGGTAATTTATTTATAATTTATATCTAATTTTTTTATATATTAATGAATTATGTGAATATAGATGCAACAAGGAAGGACTGAAGTCGAAGCTTGGTCAGAGACTTTACAAATAACATATAAGGGAAGCGATAAAATTGTAAGTCTTTTTTTAAAAATTATTTATATTTTATAATTTCTATTATCATTATTTGATTTTTGTTATTCTTTCAGCTTGAAGCCACGGAATTTATCAAAAGTCAAGAGGCAAAATCGTGGGCTGAATCTGAAGCAATGACTCCATTTGTAAGTTTCATTGATTATTTTAAACATATTTCGCATTTCTTATTTATTTACTTTTTGTAATGCAACAATTTATCGAAGCGACGGACAACAAGACTTTCGGAAAAAATAAAAAGAATAGAATCATAGGAATTGTTGAAGCTGGCAGTATGGTGAGCACAACGAACGAAAGATGGACTTCTCCAATTTGGAAAGAAAAGAGCCGATCTCCGAAAACACGACTACTGATGCAACACCAGATGCAGTTTGGTCGGAAAAATTCAAAGAATTTGAGGTATTTTAAATATATTTCAATAATTTTGTAGATTATCGAACTCATTTTTGTTTTCATTTTCAGAACAAGTGTAACGAGAGTCAGAAAGACGTATCCAAATACAAGAAGAAGTTCAATGCAATGAAATCTTATATGAAGAAACTCAATAAGACTTTGAAAACTTCCGGACTCGACATGACGCACATGACTTCCACTTCAAAGTCCACCATACCGTCTGCATTCAAATCAGATATTTCGGATTCTGATTCAGAAGACTCGATTTCAGACGAGTGTTGATTAAACTATTTTTATATTTGCTTATTCAAACATCGAATGTTTAACGATTCTGTATTTTAGTTTATTTTCAATAAAAACATCGATTTCAATTTCAAAATCGCTTTCTCAAATATCGATTTCTATTTCAAAAAACAACGATTCGAACGCAAAATATAGAATCCTGTTTAAAAAAAAAATTAAACCAACATTGTATGACGGATTTCCTCCATCTATACTCTTCTACTAAGGTTTAGATGGCGGAAATCCGTCATCTAAAATATGGGCACAATCGCCCTCTCCCACGAATAGATGACGGATATTCGCCATCTATAAACTTAGGGAACTGTCTGATGTACTTTAGATGATGGATTTCCGTCATCTAATGTTACAAAGATAGTCGACGGACATCCGTCATCAATAAAATTAACTGCCATCAATGAATTAGTTAAGATATATTGGGTTGGAGTCCATAACTTCTTACTACCGATATTACTGAAAATCTTTACTATTTTCAAAAAAAATGTGTTAGAGAAGTAGAAAACATACCCTATGAATTTTATAATCTCCCCCCTATCATCAAAAATTTATGTGATAGAAGTCTGCCACAATAGCTCTAAATATAATTTACTCTGGGTACGGGTATTATCCGAAATGGGGGTTTCAATCCCCATCCCCGTATCCGGAAATGGACGAGGATTTCGGTCGGGGACAGAGATTTTTCTACTTCGGGTAGAAAAAACTTCATCGTACCTGACTGTCCGGTTAGGGGACGGATACCAAAAAAAAGTGAAGATTGAATTAGGTCATGAAAATGTAAATACATTTATGTCAGTAACAGAAAATTATTTTTCAAGTTTTTATTTTCCTCTTTAGTTATATGCATGTAAATCAGTAACATAATACAATTACTCACAGTTTTGTTTACCTTTAGACAGAAGAAAACTATAAATATATACTCTTTCATTTATCAAAATTATATATACTCTACATTTTCTTAAGTATTATTTGAGTGCAAGATGGAGAATGTTTATTTAGCAGCAAAGCCGCCGATGAACAAAATTCCTGCTGTGGAAGAAACTGTTACGTTCAAGAAAAAGCGTGGTGAAATAATTAGTCTCAAAGAAAAAGCGACTTGCCTAAAGTGCATCGATTGTGGAATTTGAAATTTTTATGTTTAATCTTATTATCTAAATGAGAATAATGGTTGCATCTAGTGTTCATATCTAAAGAGCATCGAGAATAATGGTTATCACAAACACGAACACTCTAAGCAAGCAAATTAATACTAATATCTAACTAACTCAATATCTAATTAACTTCTCACAAACACAAACACAAACTCAAACACAAACTCAAACACAAACTCCAACACAAACTCCAAGACGAACACAAACACAAACTCCAACACGAACACAAACACAATGTATGTTAATGTATATATAGGTGCTTGACAGATCATGGTTGTAAATGGCTTCCTAAAAAAAGTTGGTTAATAAGAAAACCTACTCCAAGTCAAGTTCGGACTCTAACTGTAATAGTTCATTTTCGAATGCAACTCCGTGATTCGATCATTATAACTCGATTACTTGGATATTCACGATTCGACTGCGTACTTTTTTGAATTGCACGGGTCATTTTCTGACTATTTTGTTGTAGTTGCCCCCCTTATCTTGCGTCGGGTTCCGACCTTTGTAGGCTTTCAGATATTTACCCACCGATCTGGGTAGTCTGTACGGCCGGATCGGATGGTGGTTCTTGGGTCCTTTCTTTTATTCGGATCGTGCTTTTTCTTGGACCGAGCTTCGCCAATCTATCTTCTGTGGATGTACTTCTACCACTTGGTGCGACAACAGTTATCTGTGGGCCCTTGATGTTTCGTCTTTCGAGGTGACCTTTACCTTTGCATTAACTCCGTCTTCTCTTTATATACACCTACGGTTATGAGATTCATTACTCTACTAATTAGGAATTGAGCTCACTTACAGCAATTGTTACAATGGTTTAAACATTGAGTGGTTTATTAGAAAGTAGTCAATCTAGTTAAAAACATTTTGTTTTGTTAAAGAGTTGAAAGTTTGTATTTCTCTTTTAAATACTTTTGCTATATCCTTTTTTGAGGTTAATGAAATTAATCATTCATTTAGATTTCAATTATAGTTTTAATCAACTCTAATATGGTCAACCTAATTGATTTTTTTTTTCTTGAAAAAATAAGATAAGGGTAATTTCTTTTAATTCCAAGAATTAATTCCTTTTCTTTTCAAGAAACACACGCACATTGCTCACCGATTCCGCACATTGCGTTTGCTTCGATATTCTGGATTGTGCGCCGATTCTTCTCAAGCCGATTTGGTTTGGAGTCATTTTCTGTTTGATTGCTCGTCGATTTGGCGCCGTCCACTGTTTGATTTGGCGTCGTCCGCTGCTAGATTTAGTGTCGTCCGATTTGGAGGTCGTCGTCACCGATCTGGATCTGGATTGCTCGCCGACTCCATCAGGTTCCTCTTCTCAAGCCGATTTCGATCAAGAATTGATCTGCAACTAACCGATCGTTGCAGTCTGGTTTGATTCTTTTTCAGATTTTCATTTTTTCAATCATCGATCTGTTTAATTGTGCTGATTGCGATTTAATCTATTTCAATTATCTGATTGCGATTTAATCTTGCTGATTGCTGATTTATTTTTTGTTTTCGATTGCTGATTTCTGATTTGCTATTGCGATTCAGATCTTATCCTGATACTTTTTTTTGATTTCTCGCCACCGGCCATTGTCTTTTGCGACCTGATTTCTCGCCGCCGATCTTCACTTGTGATCTGATTTTTTGCCGTCGCCTCACTTTGCGATTACTGATTTCGATTTTGAAGTGTGGATCACTTGGTGTTTTGCAACTTCTGGTTTGCATTTTCTAAATATGTAGAATATGGAACTACTGGTTTGCAACTTCTGGTTTGTTATATTCAGATTTTTTTTTACTTCATAATATGTAGAATACTAAAATATCACATCTGCAGATTTATTGAAGAAATATTTGCATATGTTATATTCCGTGATTGAAAATTTTCCTTAGTCAGATTAGTTTAATCACATATTCATCAATCGATTTTTTTTTGTTTAATCTAATAGCTGATTGATTCTTGCTGAGATTATTGGTTATTTTTCTTCTGATTATTAAAATTAATACTAAATGAATCATTGCATGCTAAATCACATATGAATTCATTTTTTCTAATTATTTGAATTTGTTTTTTTAATCAGATTGAATGCTAAAGTTTTTTTTAAATCTCTATTAGTCGATTGTGCATTCTAAGGTGATTGTTTTTCTCTCTCTCTCATTTCAATCGTTTATTGTTGTCGTTTGCAAGGTGTTGATTGTCACTTTGTTTGTGACACAAGGGCTGTATTCTTTGTGCAGTTCAAGGTTTTGTGCTCATTATATTTTTTCTTTAGCATTAAAACTTGAGTGCGTCGAATTGCAGAAAGGGACACTTTTTTCTCTTCCGCTGTTGATGGTATTACCGCCTCATTGATTCCTGACATTTACAAATATCAGGTTTCACACTTCATCTGAACTCCTCTTGAGAAGGGAGACACTTATTTGTTCTGGAAAGAACAAATGGAGAATCTTTTCAGACTACATCGGGTATCGTACATCATATATGCAAAACTGGTTATTCCACTAGAAAGAAACAGTGATGGGACAATGAATTCTGATCACCAAACTTGGCTACAGAAGAATTGGATCGTTCTTAACTATATTCAGTCGTCAGTTGCTGCTCTGATGTATTCCTTGGTGATGGGTCATAAAACAACATAGGTTTCTTGGAACAAACTAGAAATACATCTCTCATCAAGTTTGACGATTCATACTCAGAGTATACGAGATAAGTTGAGACATCTGAAGAAAACTGAAGAACAGTCTATGAGCAAGTTTGTGATTCAAGTTAGGACTCTGGCTGATAGTCTTTCCGCTACTGGAGATAAAGTCTCTGATCGAGACATGGTTAATTTTGTTGGGGATGGTTAGGGCAAAGAGTATCGATCATTCATGTATTCCATTCATTCACAACCAAAGATGCTTTTTGAAGAATTTCTTCACCTGATCGTCAAGAAAGACCTATATCTGAAAAGATACTCAGACGATATACCTCAACCTTCTGGTTTTGCTGCTAAGTCGCCAAAGAAATTTTATACTCAAGATAAACGCAGAAATGATTCTAAATCACAGAAAAAAAATTTGTTGGAAAAGAACTCCTAAGTCTTCAAATTCTATAGTGTGTCAATTATGTGATAAGGCTGGTCATTCAGCCAAGACTTGCAGAAAAGGACTAAAAGCGTGTTTGGCTATAGAAGCTTCTGAAGAGCCATCTAAAGGTCATTGACTTATTGATTCTGGTGCTTCAAATCATATGACTCCTGATTTGGAAGCTTTATCCGACACATAGGAGTACTCAGGTAAAAATAAAATTATTATAGGAAATGGACTTGGCTTATCTATTTCCCACATTGGCACAACCAAATTAAATTCGGAACGTGAAGTTTTGTATTTAAGGAACACACTTTGTGTACCTCAACTTAAAATGAATTTTCTTTCCATTCAAGCTATGTCTAATGATTTAAATTGCACTTTTAATTTGAATGGTAATGGTTTTAAAATAGTTGATAATACTAGCTGATCGTGTCCCTAAGGAATGGTGACTGATCGTATATTGTAATTATAGTAACAACTGTAGTTCTCCCCCTTTACACTTCACCCCTAGGGGTATTTATACAATTTCGTACCGGACTCTGGACCCTGCGTTCTCGGACTAAGATTCGACCTAAAGGACCCGACATGCTTGGGACGCAACCCTTGGAGAGCTAACCGTCTGAGCCGATGGATCCGCCCGGTCAGGCGAATACCCGTGAGGCGGCTTGGATCTTCCTCTTTTGTTCACTTCACTGGGCCTTGTTTCTGGACTATTGAGTGGGCCTGGGCTGATGGATTAGGGGTACCATCAGTACTCCCCCCTTCCTCCTATCCTATAAATAGGGTTTTTTCTTTCATTTGATTTATTTCTCCTTATGCATCATGTCTTCTCTTGATGATCTGCTGGAGGAGCTGAGATGCGAGTTGGCGCGTCAGCTGGCTGTCTGGCCAGATGATCTCCTTCAACGTGTTTGTGATGCTTAGGAGCTTGCTACAGGTAATCCTCGCCTGCCTCATCTGATTTTGGAAGTCCAGCAACACGTTCATGCTCTCTGGAGAATTTCCAACGGAACCAGCATCTTCATTCTGGCGATGGAAACTGCTCCCGGTAACCGACTCCCTTCCACTGGTGCTCCGCCCGAGCTCCCTGTCCCTTCTACTGTCCCTAGTGCGCTTTCCGCAATTGCTCCCCCCCCCAATGGGGTCCCTGCAACTGCCGCCACTGAGTTGTCTTCTACTGGGCGTTCTACCGCACCTGCTGCTCGTCGGGGACGCGGACAACGCGTCGGACGCTCTGGTATTCCTTCGAGTGACCTACGCCATTTCCTTTCCCGCGCGCCGCCTTGACGGG
This sequence comes from Zostera marina, assembly GCA_001185155.1. Lineage (NCBI taxonomy): Eukaryota > Viridiplantae > Streptophyta > Magnoliopsida > Alismatales > Zosteraceae > Zostera > Zostera marina. The sequence goes on along the minus strand of LFYR01001750.1, from coordinate 5,893 downwards.
CATCTTTGATGTTCCCCTTATGGGGGGCCAAATTGTATCTTTTTTTTTAATGTATTTGAATGTCTTTCTTGTTCCCCTGCAGTTCTCCTTGCGATTCCTGCAAACTCGTTTGTGCTTTTTTTTTACGTACTGACGTAATTTACTTTTTTTCCTCCTCTTTTTTTTAAACAGTTTCTTTTTCCTCCAAGCAGTTTATTTTATTTTATTGCCGAATGTAATTACTTGTTGATCAGGGGTCTGACAACTCCTTTCAAACTTCGACCGTGCTATTATTTCCCTTGGATCCTATGGCCACCTGGTTCCCCCATGTTTATTCCCCGTATGGGCTATTTGAGCAGGTATACCCTCTACCATTTTTCCCTAGGGTCCCGTGACACCTACTTCCGACAGGACTATAGTTAGTTTTTTTTTTATGGTTGTCCACTTTAGGTGCCTACCTTACGGCTCTTTTGCTCTACTTCCCTTAAGTATCCGGGCTGGACATGACACATGGGCCGAAATGTACCCATCCTTCCGTGCGGCTCATCCAGCCCTGGGGTATGGAATTTTACCTTTCAGGAATTTTTTTAATTTCCCGCTAACATTCTTCTATAAAATCGACTTTCACTCCCTTCACTTACTTTCATTCATTTACTTGCCAGAGCTAGGGTTTCTCTCCCGCTGATCGTCCCGTCTTCTCCTATGGCCAATCTTAATACCTTCGTAGACGATATGCCATTTGACGATAATTCTTTAACTCTTTCTGAAGATCCCCCTTCTGTTCTTAGTAGAAAGCAGGCCTGTCATTACTTTCAGGTGATCGCCCCTTCTGTGGCGATAGCTCATCTTAAGATCCCCGACGACGCTCCTGCCTCTTCGCCTCCCGATGGTTATACCACCCTCTACTCGGGCTTTGAGGACCTAGGGCTTCGGCTCCCCGCCTCTCCTTTTCTTTTATCTTTTCTTTCCTATACTGGTGTTGCTATTTCCCAGCTTTCTCCTTCTAGCCATGACCGTGTCATTTCGTTCGAGCGCTTGTGTCACGAACTGCACCTTGAGCCCTACGAACGTGTTTTTCGCCTGTTTTTTTTATCTCCCGACCTAATGCGCATGGCTACTGGTCTCCTCTCGAATAAGGTGTAAACTTCTCGATTTCTATCCCGACCGTTCGCATAGGTGGAAAAATCGTTATTTTTTTGTCAAGACCAACTCAGTGGGATTGTCGGGGATCCCTTCCAGATGGGTAAACACCTCCTATTTTAACACTAGGACCCGTTCCGTAGGGGAGCTTTCTCCGGAGGAACATGCCGTGTATTCCTGTCTTCTAACTGTCTGTGCAAGTCCCATTGATTATTCTAGTTTAATGACTGGGACTTGGAATTCTATTCATCCGCATCTCGTCTCCTCTGGTAACTCATACTCCATTTTGTTAATTTTTCTTTTTCAGGCGAACCTGATGAAGGAGGTTTGTCGGGCTTGTTTGCAGGGACCGAATCGCAGAAGAGCAGCAAAAGGGCTCGTACGGTGGTTGCTCCCAACGTAGGTGATTTTTCGCCTGGCCTTTCTGACGATTTTACCAAGTATATCAACTTTTCTGATGACATGGTTACCTGCGGCCTCAATCCCGGAGACCGTTTGATTATGGCCGAACATATGCAAACCCCACGGATTGCTGGGATTTACGAACAGGTACTTGGCCGACTGGATCCCTTGATCGAGAAGGAGGCAGACTGGATGACCTTGGAGAAGACCAACACTGATGATATCGATGATGCATGCTACATTCGTGCTCTTCAGACTGTGGCTATGGAATGTTACCGGCAAAACAGAGGTGCCCGACGGACTGGATGAAGTTACTCGTTTGACCAAAACACTTACCCTGAAGGAAGCTGAGATTGAAACTCTTAGGAAAGAGAGGGACGATGGAGTCGCCCGGATTGCATTAATAGAAGAAGATATCGAAAGTGCTAAGGTCAAATTCACCGAACGTGCCAAGGCTGCGAACGAAACAAGCATGCTTATTTTATGAATTTTGTTGAAGGCATGGTCCATGGGCGGGACATGGTGAACCTTCGGAGTCCTGAATATGAATCCGTCGTTGTGCCTATCAATCCACCAATGTGGGAGCAATGGAAAGTGGACGGGATTCCTGCGGAACATCCTCCTTGGCTCAAGACTCTCTCCGACGACCTTTCGGGTGAAGAAGACCAATAGTTTTATATTTTTTTTTTATAGAAAAAACATACCTTACACTCTGGATTCTGTACTTTCATCCTTCCTTGTTTTTCTTGCCCCTCGGCCCGTCCACATGTGCTTTTTGTTGTAACATGAACTATTCTTGATATTATAATTGTCCTAAGGCACTTTTGGCAGGCAATCATGTTTCTTTGATTCTTCGTTGATATTTCCTTACGGCCTTTTGGTGGTAGTCTTTGTCGCTTTGAGGTTTCTTTACTTTGGTGGGTAGCCTTATTTGGTCTTTTGACCATAATGCCCTTAGACTTTTACATTTTTGCGGGTGACCACAAGGCGTGAGAATAATAGTAAATGGGCTTTTGTGTGCCCTCTCTCTCGGATATTAAAACTGCACTGGTAGCATTATGGGATGCGGCTATATATAATTTTAATGGTTCTCTTGGAAAAGGTGGCTGCAAAGTTGGCAAATTTTTTAACTGCTTCTTCAGCCGTTTGAACGCTTCTTCAAATTCCTCCGTCCATGTCACTCTTGGACTTGATGATTTTATTAATTTGAATAAAGGCTGTAGTGTGTCTGCCCCCTGGGCTAGGAATCGACTCAACGCGTTTATTTTTCCATTGAGCTTCTGGACTTCCTTTATTGTCCTTAGTGGGGTCATTGAGATTATAGCCTCGATTTTTCCGTACGGGCCTTTATCCCGTTGGGAGTTATTTTGAAACCCAAGAAATGCCCTTCCGTGATTCCAAATGAGCACTTTTTTGCCTTCAGCCGCAAGCCCGCCTTCCTGATACTGTCGAAAGTCTCCTTTAGATCCTCTAGGTGCTCTACATCCATCTTGGAACAATCTAAGATGTCATCCACATATACCTCCATATTCCTTCCAATTTGATGTTTGAATATTTGGTCCATAGCCCTCTGGAATGTTGCTCCTGGGTTACGCAATCCAAAAGGCATTACTTTGAAACAAAAGGTACTTGATTCTGATATGAAAGATGTTTTTTTCTCATCTTCTCTAGCTATAGGTATCTGATTGTAGCCTGAGTGCGCGTTCATAAAACTGAGCAATTCACAACCCGACGCTTGGTCAACTAAGTGATCTACCGATGGGAGAGGATATGAATCCTTGGGGCAAGCTTTATTCACCTTAGTGAAGTCTACACACATTCTCCATCACCCATCCGCTTTCTTTACCATTACTATATTCGATAACCATTCCGGGTATTTCACTGGCCGAATGAAATTTGCCTCGAGGAGTTTTCATACCTCTTCAGCCGCTGCCTCTTTCCTGTCCCCTCGTAATGCTCTCATCTTCTGTCTCACCGGCCGTACATGTTTCCCTACTGCTAATCTATGTTCCGCATGGCTCCGTACGATCCCTTTAAGTTCTGCTAAATCTTTGGCAAATAAATCATCATTCTCTTTGAACAGTTTCACAATACCACTTTTTTATTTCTTGGGGGAGGCCGACCCCTATCTGTACAATGTCGCCTCTTAATTCTATTGCTACTATGTCCGAAGTAGGCTTGAGTTTTGGACGTTCCCCCTAATTGTATGTGGGGGCCCATTTTTTTCACCTGCTGCAGCCATTACCTGCCCCGTCGAGTTTATATAGCATTCACTTGCTTTTTTCTGTGACCCTTTAACTGTGCATATCCCTGCTTCTGATGGAAATTTCAAACACTGGTGTAGAGATGATGTTACTGCTCCGAATGCGTGTAAAACTATCCTGCCTAATATTGCGTTGTACCCAGATGAAAATGGTACCACCGAAAACCTTACTGTTACTTTTGTCTCTGGTGAGACATGCCTGATTACGGCAGTCACTCCCAGCAACGCCTTTCAACAAGTACTAGGGTTCCATTGCTTTGGCCGGACCCCCGGAGAGCTCCCACGGTGCGGAACACGTTCATCGTCCAGATCGCCGAGTTAGCCCGTAAGTCGCCGATTGGACTACCAAGTCGCCGACATAAAGGATAAGTCGCCGAGTTAGGGCCAAGATCGGCAGTATGGTAGACTGCACATCTTGCCCCCGGAAACTCGGCGAGTTAGCCCTAAATCGGCGACTTCCATACCTGAATCGCCGACTTACGACCGTTACTCGACGACAGCCAACGTCATAAATGTTACCATATATGACCATACGCGCGATCTCCGTCCTTGATTGCGCCCTCCGAGACCTTATAAAAAGGGTCCCAAGGGGACACTCAAAGGCACGATTCAAGTTCCTCTCTCACACCAGAGCACCACTACGAAAGTCGGCGAGTCTCACTAGAATCGCCTAGTTTCCACTTGCAGGTATTTGACGTAGAGCGCGCGTCGTGGACTCCAGAGCCTCCGGCATCACCTCGCACCACCGCGAGCCCTGGTAGCAGATTCAGTGCTTCATCAGCTGGCGCCGTCTGTGGGACTACCGAACCACCGGTATCCCGTCGTAATCGCGATTTTTTAAAAATCCGGCTCGAGCTCTCCTAGAGGGTTCGCCG
>LFYR01001748.1:2623-13306 GCA_001185155.1 Zostera marina | reverse complement strand
TCAAGTTCCACCAACTTGTTCTCATTCTGCTCTTCCACCTCAATGAATGCTTGAGCTTGCTGGAAGAGGTCAGGCAGAGTCTCCACCTTATGGAGAGTAAGATGTTGGGCCAGAGGGGAGTAGGGTACAAGCCCATTTGTGTATCCCTCTATGGCCAGACTTGGGATTAAATCGCTCACCTCTGTCATCATTGAGGTGAACTTGATTGTGTAATCCCTTAACGACAGCTTGTTCTGTCGTAGTGCCAGCAGTGCGTTGGCACTGTGTTTGATCCTAATCATCCCCACGTGTTGGGCGATGAATTTGGATGAAAGGTCCGTGAAGCTGGAGATTGATCCAGCTGGCAGACCAGAGAACCACCGATAGGCACTGCTCTTGAGAGTGCCGGGTAATGCCTGGCACAACAGCGCGTTATCGGTGGTTTGCGGTTCCAAGACACTAAGGTAGAGGTTGATGTGATCTCTTGGATCACCTGAACCATCATACGCTTCTATCCTTGGTACCCGCCAGGTTTGTGGGAAGGATACCTTCAAAAGGTCCTCTCAAAAAGGAGCACTTTTGATCCTCAGAAATTCCATCGGACCGCTGGCAGCTGGATTGACCGCCAACTTCCGACGAAGATCTTCCACAAACCGAGTTGTAAGAGTCTTCTCAGTATGACTCTTGTTAGGTCCAACCTTTGATTTGGAAGGTTGTGGACCATCCTTTTTCTCCCCAGATGGAGAATTATGAGAGGCCGATTCACCCGCTCCTTCGCGGGCAATGGTCCTCTGACTCCTCGCTTTTTCGAGGTTGTTCATCCTTTGCTCCATGTTCTCCATGAATTTGGACAACCTCTCCTCTAAAGCGGGAGGAACTGATGTTTGAGGGCGCTGACTGACTTGAGGCTCCTCAGGCCCTTCTAGCCTGTTTTCTTGAGGAGGGTCAGTTTGGGCCCCGCCAGCTATCATCGAGGATTTGCCTTTGTTGCCCCACAGACGATAGTCGTGCCTTTGCCTTTCAGAAGTCATTGTAGGCAAAAGCGTGTTCCAACTAGAGAGCAAGTGCTTGCTAGAACTAGCCCGAGAGAAAGAACCAGGTGGAGTCGGCGATTCACTATGGGAGTCGGCGATTCACAAAGGTGGAATCGGCGACTTGCACAATTGCGATTCCGTGGAGGCCAAGTCCTCGGTCTACCAGACCCGAGATCCCTGGCTGGAATCGGCGACTCACCCTTGGAGTCGGCGACTTGGTAGTCCCAGTCCGATTCCCAAGTGTTAACTTGGGCTCTTGACGTAGACACATGCTCCGCACCGTGGAAGCCTTTCCGGGGGTCCGGCATATAGCGACGGAACCCTATTCCTTGTTTGAAGGGCGTTGCTGGGAGTGACTGACGTAATCAGGCATGTCTCACCAATTAGCAAAGGAAAAACAATAGATAGTTCACCGACAGTCACGTACTTCGAAAAACACTCGTCCCAAAAGTTTGTGTGTCTCAAAGGCACAATCTTCGGGGGGGAGCATCACAAGCTCTCCCGACGCTTCTGTCGCTTCGGCCAGAAGTCGTCAAAATTTAAGGGGGAGTATCACAAGCTCTCCCGACACTTCTGTCGCTCCGGCCAGAAGTCGTCAAATTTCGGGGGGACTATCACAAGCTCTCCTGACACTTCTGTCGCTCCGGTTAGAAGTCGTCAAATTTCGGGGGGAGTATCACAAGCTCTCCCGACACTTCTGTCGCTTCGGCCAGATGTCGTCAAAAAATTTGAGCACGGTAAAATCTGTCGCTTCGGCCAAATTTACCAAGGACAAATTTGAGCAAAGCAGGGGCATCACGAAAGGTAAATCGCACGGTAAGTTCAATAATAAATATATGCGTTTTGGACTAATCTAGTTGTTTTGCAGAGTGTTTTCCTTTTTTGCAGGTAAGATTCCGTAGTCCGGGCTGGGATCGGATTCTGATAGTGAATCTGTAGCCTCGACCGGAATCAGATTCTAATAGTGAATCAGCAGGTTCTGTATCCGAGGCGAGAATCGGATTCTGATAGTGGATCTGTAGCCTTGGTGTGAATCAGACTCTGACAGTGAGTCGGTCTATTTCGTCCTTTCGGCCTTAATAGACCAGAGGTCATTTTGACGCTTCGGTCTTAATGATCTCAAGGGGGGAGTATGACAAGCTCTCCCCAACACTTCTGTCGCTTCGGCCAGAAGTCGTCGAACTTGGGAGGGAGTATCGTAAGCTCTTCCCGACACTTCTGTCGCTTCGGCCAGAAGCTGTCACGTTATGAGCATGATAGATCTGTAGCTTCGGCCAGATCAATCAAAGATTTATTGAGCATAAGGAGGAGGAGCACGAGGAGCAGCCCCGCACGGCAAGGTCAGTAAATCAATAAATATATCCTTTAGACTGATATAGTTGTTTTGCAGGTTATTTTTGTTTTGCAGGAATGATTCCGTCGCTTTGGCCAGAATCGGGTCTATTTTGTCGCTTCGGCCTTAATAGATCCAGGTCCATTTTGTCGCTTTGGCCTTAATGGACCAAGAATTATTTTGTCGCTTCGGGATCAATAATTCTTCTATCTTCTCGCTTTGGCCTTGATAGACTTGGAGATTATTTTGTCGCTTTGGCCTTAATGATCTCAACCCACCTTGTCGCTTTGGCCTTGGTGGGGTAACCGTCGTTGCGGAGGTAAAGTCGCTCTTGATCAGGGTGGACTATAAACATCAGTTCTGATAGTGAACTAGATCCTGTCGCTTTGGCCAGGATCCACGCATTCTGTCGCTTTGGCCAGAATCAGGCTCTGATAGTGAGTCGGTCCATTTTGTCGCTTTGGCCTTAATGGACCAAGAATTATTTTGTCGCTTCGGGATCAATAATTCTTCTATCTTCTCGCTTTGGCCTTGATAGACTTGGAGATTATTTTGTCGCTTTGGCCTTAATAATCTCCTCTCATCTTGTCGCTTTGGCCTTGATGATAACACAGAAAAAGTCGCTCCTGATCAGAGTTGGACTATAAACACGTAGTTCCATTGGCCTGGAACAAGATTCTGATAGTAAATCAATTCATCTGATATTGCATGGATAACGGAGTCATTGTGTCGCTGTGGCCGCAATGATTCGATCCCATCTTGTCGCTTTGACCTTGATGCGGATCACCTTGCTTGGGGGGGGATACAGGCGGTACACGGGTGTTCAGCCATACTCTCTTCAGGGGGGAGTACTGGTGAGACATGCCTGATTACGTCAGTCACTCCCAGCAATGCTCTTCGACAAGGAATAGGGTTCCGTCGCTATATGTCGGACCCCCGGAAGGCTTCCACGGTGCGGAGCACGTGTCTACGTCAAGAGCCCAAGGCAACACTTGGGAGTCGCCGACTGGGACTACCAAGTCGCCGACTCCAGTGGTGCATCGCCGACTCCGGCCAGGGAACTTGAGTCTGGTAGACCGAGGACTTGGCCTCAAAGGAGTCGGCGACTCCACCTCTGGGTCGGCGACTCCCACACCTGAGTCGCCGACTCCCAGCCGTTACTTGGGCGGGCCCACACCATTATGGCGCCCTTCAATAGGGTACCATAATGGGGTGGGCCCCACTCAATTGAAGGGAAACGCCTCTAGGACCCTATAAAAGGGGTCCTAGAGGTGTCCTCCATTCACAACACATATACTTGACCACAGACTCCACACTAGAGCATCCAGGAGCCCGAATCGCCTACTCCTAAGAGAGTCGCCGATTCCCCTCCTCTTCTCCAGGTGTTTGACGTAGAGTGCGCGTCGTGGACTCCACAGCCTCCGTCCCATCTCGCAACCCCGCGAGCCCACTGGTAGCAGATTTCGTGCTTCATCACTTATGTAATTAATAAAAATGTCATTTTTAAAGAAGAAGAAATTATAGTTAAGAACCATTTTGGATCATCCATACATTTAGTCACTGGTTATTGATACTATTTAATTTTCATTGATGAATTTAGTAGACAGACTTGGGTATATCCACTTAAAACAAGACTGATGTTTTGAATCAATTCAAAATATTTCATAGGATGATAGAAAAATTACCTATAATTTTGGTCACATAAACTATAAATTGTCGATGGGAAATAAATAGGAATGACTTAATTATGAGCACTAACAATGGTGAACTATACGCGATCGAATCCGCCGAGGAGTTTGTCGGCCCTTTAACAGAAAGCCAAGGTAAGCTCTCTATCTTTCATAATAGATTTAAAAAACCTTCGTGTATTTCGACAAGTGAAAAAAGAAGATCATAGAATATATGTTTATTGTTTAAGTACATTTTTTTAACTAAACTAAACTACTTTGTATTTTTGTCATTCTAATTCTATTATTTTAAATCGCTAATTTTTTAATGTTATAACATTAGTTTCTACTTTGTACCATATTTTTTGAAAAATAGAAATATAAGTGTGTTGAATGTTGTAATTGAATGTGAAACTATAAAGGATGTATTTTGTATTTGAATGTTGATATTTGTTTGTTTTGTGAATAAAGGATTTCAGACTCCATTTATATCTTTTTTAGTTAGTTTGTGATGTGGATGATCCTAATTAATATCTTGAATCTTGATGTTCTTTAACAAAATCAATATCTATTAAATTAAAAATGAAGTATAATTTATTTAATTGATAATTTAATTAATAATTTAAATACTGTTTTAAATAATTAATTATTTAATTATATCATAATTTAATTTACTGTTTTGAAATAATTTAAATAACTATTTTAAAAAAATTTAAAAAATTAAATATTTAGTTATATCATAATTTTACTTTTACTGTTTTAAAAAATTAAAAAAATGTTTAATTATGTAATTTATTATTTAATTACTTTTTTATATAATTTAAATTACTATTTAATTTATATTTTAATAAACTATTTTTATTTAATTTACTGTTTTAAAATATTTTAATTAATTATTTAATTGACTGATTTTAAATAATTTAAAAAGTGATTTAATTAATTAATTTACTGTTTTAATTAATTAATTATTATGTTCTTGACTTGTTGTAGGTTTTGAAAAATCGAAAAATCGTAAATTTGGGATTGAAGTAAGTTATATTAATTGATCGGTAAAAATTAAAATTCTTTATTTAATCAATTTATTTTTAAATTATTGAATTTATTGTTTTTTTATAAAAAGTAGTATTTCTTAAATAACAATTTACATGATTTTATATATCAACAATTTACCAGGTACGAAATGGATGGTTATGTTTGATGATACAAACCAAGCGACGAACGAAATAGTAAAGAAATTGATTACACGGACTGGTCACTTAGCAAAAGATCATTCACTATTTCCACAAAATTTTAGAGACACGTTGAAGATATGTACGATGTGTGTGTTCATTTAAATATTTTTTAAAACTCATAAGTTTTGAATTTGTAGGATAAGTATGATTTGAGTCAATGGAAAATGGCATAAACATATATCAATACAAAGTTGAACAAACTTTGGAGGAGCAACCATAATTCTTTGCTTAAACAATACGGCGGAGATCCAAATATGACTGAAGAAGAAATTTTAGAAACTCGTATGTCTTATGTCAGCAAACCTTAATTTCTGAATAAATTGAAACAAATAAGATCGAAAAGAGAAAAGGTATATGTATATATATTATTTGCCAGGAAATTTTCTTTTTTAAGTTATTATTTCTTGTTTTAAAATTTTTAGGAAATTTTCGTAATAAATGCCACAAATCGAACCAATCAAATGACACATCATGCTGGTTCAAAAGGATTAGCGCAACGACGTCATTAATTGATAATAATAATTATTATTATTTTATATTTTAATTATTTAAATATTAATTAATTATGTTAATATAGAGAAAACAAGGAAGGATAAATGACATATCGTACGATAAAATAGTAAGAATTTTATTTTTTAAAATTAATTTTATTTTTATTTTAATCATTCTTCAGCTAGAAGCCACCACTTTTATTAAAAAACCAAAAGGGGAAATCTTGGGTAATCTTTGACACCCATTTTAAGTTTGATTATTTTTTGGATTACCTAATGGCGGGCATCAAATGAAATACCTAATTAAATAATCGGATAATGGAGATTAGAGAAACAACCCCTGATTGGAAACAAAAAGGTATCTCAGAAAATACGTCTATACCTAATGACGGGCGTCAAATGTGGACGGCACAAATGGAGAAGAAGGTATTTTAAATTAATTTCATAAATTTATGAACTCATTTATGTTTTAAATTTCAGAACGCGCAAAAAAAGAGTTGACGAAGAGTTAATTCTTCAATGTAAACAAAGAGTTGGAGTCGAAGAGAACCAGAGTGATGGCGATAACTGAAGCATTAAAAGCTTCCGGAATGGACATGACGGATATTCCATCTCTTTTTAAGTTGTTGGTACCAGAGCCCGTCAAGTCGGACCATGGACCAGACATGCTTGTTAGGCCCGTCAGACCCCTAGGGCAGGAGTTATAAATACCTCCCATAGTGCAACAGGGGAGGAGATGGGTTACCTGGAACAGTAATACTATAGAGTTGTGTGTGTGAGCACCCTAGCGCGAGCCCACACACCATCATAAGTCAAGCCTAATACCGTCTGCAGTGGAATCAGATCATTCCAGTTCAACGTGGCCTAATACCGTCTGCAGTGGAATCAGATCAAGCCTAATACCGTCAACAATCACTACCTACGAATGTCAAAGTGGCCAAGAGAATCAACGAAGACAGAGTGAAATTTCTACCGACGAAGATAATCTAGTTGATAAAAGGTAATGAAATATTTGATGTAGGTCGATAGATGAAATGTATTATTTGCATACCTAAAATGAAAGAAGAAATAGAACTTCTTTGAAGTATCAACTTCTTTGGGCGGGGAAACCATAAGGGATTTTTTTGCAGAAACTCCTTGTCATGTCATTTGCATATTCCTATTGGCAAATCACATGTTCATCTATTTTACGACAATGAATCTTTTTTTCAATATTTTATTTTTCAAGCAAATGGCAATGATTTTTTGTTGTAAAATAAATGTATATTTTTTCTTTCCTTGTTTTAACTTGGTGAGACATGCCTGATTACGTCAGTCACTCCCAGCAACGCCCTTCAACAAGGACTAGGGTTCCGTCGTTATATGTCGGACCCCCGGAAGGCTTCCACGGTACGGAGCACGTGTCTACGTCAAGAACTTAAGGCAACACCTGGGAGTCGCCAACTGGGACTACCAAGTCGCCGACTCCGGCCAGGGAACTCGGGTCTGGTAGACCGAGGACCTGACCTCACAGGAGTCGGCGACTCCACCTCTGGGTCGGCGACTCCCAGCCGTTACATGGGCGGGCCCACACCATTATGGTGCCCTTCAATAGGGTACCATAATGGGGTGGGCCCCACTCTTTTGAATGGGGAAACGCCTCCAGGACCCTATAAAAGGGGTCCTAGGGGTGTCCTCCATTCACAACATCTCTTAACCACATACACTCCACACTAGAGTATCCAAGGAGCCCGAATCGCCTACTCCCAAGAGAGTGGCCGATTCCCCTCTTCTTCTGCAGGTGTTTGACGTAGAGCGCGCGTCGTGGACTCCACAGCCTCCGGCTCTTCTCGCAACCCCACGAGCCCACTGGTAGCAGATTCCGTGCTTCATCATAACTCAAATTAATATATATAGATTATAATATCAAAATCACTTCTATACACCCATTATCGAAAGTAGGGTGGGAACTTTATGATCTTGACTACTTCTCTCAACAAAGAAAATAATCACTACGTTTTAATGGAACTATTTTTTAAAATAAAATTACAGTTTTGATTTAGACAATTTAAAATATTTAAACAAAATAAATTAAATATATTATGATCGATGAGATCGGCTTTGATGTTATTTCGGAATTGAACAAAATAAAGAATGTTGTTGATATACTTGATCTTTTAGTATAAAGTATAATACTAAACAATCCTTCTTTACTAGAATATTCCTACTCTATTCTAATGTTTTCTCCCTTTTTTCAGATCGATCCCTAGGGGTATTTATATATTTTCCTACGAATCATTTAGAAGATCTTAAAGATCTTGGGGAATATTAACAAATTTCCCTAAATTTGGAAAACATTCAAATTGGCCCCTTATATTTTGCCTAGAATGGGCGATTTTTCTAGGCAAATCGCCGATTCTACATGATTTCAGGGATTCAAAAATAAATTTCGCATTATCTTCGCGTAATTTTTGGATTTTGCAGGATGTTTTTGCAATTTTTCCGAAAACTATAAATAGGGGTGAGATTATCATAAACCTCACTTACACTCTTAATCCTCCGAAAATTACCTCCAATTCAAATCGCTGATCTTATTTGAAATCACCAATTTTAAACCCAGCGAGGATGTCAAACCCTAGTTCTGAAAACCCTAAATCCCTGATTGTTGCCTCCGAGGAGGTGATCACCTTCGATATCGAGAGGTTCGTGTTCGAACTCGTCAATCCCGAAGAGAATGCAAGTCTATTTAGGAAAGTGAGACACCAACACAGATTGCGCGCCAAATCGTGAAGCACAAACTCAATGTCAACCCATCCATTCCAGCTCGATGCTAGAAACATCGAGTACTCACTGTTGATAGGTGGGTAGCGGCCAATGACGAGATATCGAAGCTTCTGAATGCTGGACACATTCAAGAAGTTCGATACCCGTATTGGTTGGCAAACCCTATCATTGTGAAGAAACCTAATGGCAAATGGTGCATGTGTATTGATTTCACTGATCTCAATAAAGCATTTCAACGCTTAATGTATAAGGTCTTCTCAGACCAGATCGGGCGTAATGTTTCCTTTTACGTTGATGACCCTCGTCAAACCGTCAAGCGTGGAAAATACCATGAGGATCTAAGAGAATCCTTAGACACATTGAAGCAATACAGAATAAAGTTCAACCCAGCCAAGTGTGCGTTCGGAATCAAAGAAGGAAAATTCCTTGAATTTTATGTAGGTCAGCACGGGATTAAGCAATACTCAATATGAAAGCCCCTCGCACAATTAGAGATGTACAAAGGTTGAACGGCCGGATTAACGTACTTAGTCGTTTCATATCACAAACGGCTGACAAGTGTAAACTGTTCTTCCAATTACTAAAAACTACGGCTAAGGGGATCATTACTTGGACACCGGAATGCGAGGACGTGTTTGCTAAGTTAAAAGCACACATGTCCTCGTTTCTAATGCTGACATCACCCAAGGATGGGAAGGACCTCTACTGCGGTCCTCATTGAGCAAAGGGACAAAGATCAGGTTCCTATCTACTATCACTCAAGGCGACTTCAAAGTGTAGAAATACGATACTCTCCGATTGAGAAAATCGTATACGCTGTGATCCACACTTGTCATCGTTTTTTAGCCTACATCTTAGCACACACGATAGTGGTTCTGACATCGTGTTCCCTACACTATCTACTTCATAAACCCGACATCTCCAGGAGTTGATTAAATGGGCAATCGAACTCAGTGAATTCGACCTAGATTTCCGACTAAACACTCCTATTAAAGGGAAATCTGTAAAGGACTTCATTCGTTGAAGTCACTCCAACCAACCATGGATTATGGAAGTAGATGGCTCGAATTGCAGCACAGGCTCAGGTATCAGAGTAAAAATCCATAGTCTAGATGGAAAAAATTACGAACATTCAATACAGCTTCATTTCCCGGCATTGAACAATGTCACCGAATATGAAGCAGCTATACACGGCCTAAAGTTGTTGAGAACTCTCGGCGCTAAGAAAGTAACCCTTCGCACTGACACGCAGGTCATAGATCGGTAAACCACGGGAGAGTTCGCTTGCAAAGAGTCATAAATTATGAAATATGTGGAAGCAATGGTAGAACTCACCAAGCAATTCGCTGAGTTTAAAATCGAGAAAATCCTTCAAATCAAAAACACATCAGCCGACGCATTAGCACATCTAGCCTTGGCCTGGGAAGGAGGGCAGTGCAAAATCCTAGTGGAGTCCATACTCCAGCCCACGTGCCAAGTATTGAGTGTCAGTTCTGATCCACAAGAGGATTTGAGACAACCAATACTTACGTTTATTCAAAATGGAATACTTCTGGATAACAAGTGCGAGGCTAAAAAGTTAAAACATAAGACAATAAAATTTTGCGACATTAGGAGGAGTACTTTGATGAAGCAAGGAATTTTGTACTCGGGCTCGCGGTGGTGCGAGGTAATGCCGGAGGCTCTAGAGTCCACGACGCCTCTCTACGTCAAATCTTTCGGGAGGAATCGACGATTAAGAGTGTGTAATCGGAGATTTACTCTATGTTCTGCTCTGGATTGGGATGAAACTAATGCCTTGGGTTGTACCCGAAGGACCCCTTTTATAAGGCCATCTGGGCATGGTGAGACATGCCTGATTACGTCAGTCACTCCCAGCAACGCCCTTCAAACAAGGAATAGGGTTCCGTCGCTATATGCCGGACCCCCGGAAAGGCTTCCACGGTGCGGAGCACGTGTCTACGTCAAGAGCCCAAGTTAACACTTGGGAGTCGCCGACTGGGACTACCAAGTCGCTGACTCCAAGGGTGAGTCACCGATTCCAGCCAGGGATCTCGGGTCTGGTAGCCCGAGGACTTGGCCTCCACGGAATCGGCGACTCCACTCCTGGATCGGCGATTCCCATACCTGAGTCGCCGACTCCCAGACGTTACGCGGGCGGGCCCACCCCATTATGGCACCCTT
>LFYR01001747.1:20907-32793 GCA_001185155.1 Zostera marina | reverse complement strand
CGTTGCTGGGAGTGACTGACGTAATCAGGCATGTCTCACTAGTTTGATCCCGTGCTGACCTACATAGAAACCAAGGAAGTTGCCTTCCTTGATTCCGAATGCGCACTTGGTTGGGTTGAGCTTCATTCCATATTTCTTTAATGTCTCAAGGGTTTCTTTCAGATCATCAGGGTGCTTTTCCATGCTTGACGACTTGACTAGGATGTCATCGATGTAAGCGGAAACGTTGCGCCCGATCTGGTTCGCGAAAACCTTGTCCATTAAGCGTTGAAATGTAGCCCCAGCATTCCTTAAGCCGAATGGCATTACCCTATAATAGAAAGTCCCTGAGTCCGTGATGAAGGATGTTTTTTCCTCATCAGGCTCATGCATTAGGATTTGATTGTATGCTGAGTGGGCATCCATCATAGAGAGGAGCTCGTTACCGGATGCTCCATCGACCAGTTCGTCAATGGATGGCAACGGGTAACTGTCCTTGGGGCATGCTTTATTGAGATCCGTGAAATCAATGCACATGCGCCATTTGCCATTGGGCTTCTTGACCAGAACGGGGTTGGCCAACCAAGTCGGGTATCGAACTTCCCGAATGAGCCCTGCATTCAAGAGTTTCGATATTTCCTCATTGGCTGCCTCCCGCCTGTCAGAAGTGAGTACTCGACGCTTTTGGCGTCGAGCTGGAATGGATGGGTCGACATTTAGTTTGTGCGTCACGATCTGACGCGCAATCTGTGTCGGTGCCTCACCCTCCCAAACGAACCTGTCCTGGTGCTCCTCCAGGACAATCACAAGCTTGGCTTTTAGGTCAGAGGGTAACCCCTTCCCTAGTGCCACATGTCCCCCCACCAGCTGGTATACCTCGGTCTCGTCCACAGGTTGTAATTTTTCCCTCTCCTCAGTGTTAGGCGGGGCGTGGACGAGCATGTTGTCGAGTTTTGTTAGCTGGGTTGCCTTCTTATACCCTTGTCTAGAATCTTTTTGTGATCCTTTGACAGTTGCAACGAACCCGTTTACTGGGTATCGAATGCATTGGTGATAAGAAGACGGGACTGCTTGGATTCCGTGGATGAAGGGGCGTCCGAAAATGCCATGGAAAGTAGATTCTACCTCCACTACTATGAAGAGGCATGTTCGGCTAACCCTTCCTCGCTTGAAACCGATGGATACCTTTAAGTCAATAACACCGGCCACTGGGGCAACGATGTTAGTGAAACCGTAGATGGCTTCCTTACAGGGAGATAGTTCATCCCTTTTAAGGCCCATCTTGGTAAAAGTATCCATGTAGAGGATATCCGCAGAGCTGCCACTGTCAACAATCATCCTCTCGACTCGGGAATTAGGCCCGATGTCTGCTTGGATCACGAGTGGATCCTCGTGAAGTTGCAAGACATCGTCCAGGTCCTCTTCGAAGAAGTATATTGACTTCTCCTCGCGGACCCGCTTTCCGTTGTCTCGAGGTGTTGATTGTGACATCAGCACCTTTCGGGAGTACCTCCTATTCTGGCCAACAGATCCACCACCAAATATCATATTGATGGTCTTCCGCTGGCGGTTCTCGCTGTTGTCGCTATCTGGCGAAGGAGAGCGTGGACGCTTCCCCTTTGGGTCAGATTTGCAGTTGTCCCGTCCTCGGGATTTCTTGACAAAGTTGCCAAGTTCACCCTTAGAGATCAGCTGCTCGACGAAAGTCGAGAACTCCCTACAGTGGTCTGTTAAGTGGCCGCAGTCGTTATGAAATTCACATAATTTCCCAGATTGCGTGCGGCCCTCTTTGCCTGCAGGGTCTAAAGAGCGAGGGACAGGTAGGTCCGCTCGACCCTTTAGTTTCTCAAACAGCTCGCCCTTGCTTATTATAAGCGGGGTGTTCTTCTTCCATAGTGGAATTGCACCCTTAGGCGGTTTGCTGGTTGAGGTCTGGTATACCTTGTTATCATGCCTAGGCTTCCATTCTTTTTTGGAAGGTTCGGCCTTGTTACTGGTATACCTGTTAGAGGTGTCGCGGAAATTGTTGTTTCCGCTATACCCCTTCCTCTCATACTTAGGCTTTTTGTAGCTAGGAGTCCCAAGTTCAGCTAGCTTGTTCTCATCCTCCTCTTCCACCTCAATGTACAATTGAGCGCGTTGGAAGAGGTCGGGCAGAGAACTCACCTTGTAGAGAGTCAGATTTTGGGCCAGAGGGGAGTAGGGGACTATTCCTCTAATATATCCTGCTATGGCCACACTCGGGATTAGGTCGTTCACCTCTGTCATCATAGTGGTGAACTTGACGGTGTAATCCCTCAGAGACAGTTTGTCCTGTCTCAGTGCCAGGAGTGCGTTGGCACTATGTTTTATCCTTATCATCCCCACGTGTTGGGAGATGAATTTGGATGAGAGGTCTGCAAAGCTGGTGACTGAGCCAGCTGGCAGACCAGAGAACCATCGATAAGCGCTGCCCTTGAGAGTGCCGGGGAATGCCCGATACAGCAGCCCATCATCGATGGTTTGCGGTTCCAAGACGTTGAGGTAGAGGTTCACGTGATCTTCTGGATCACTTGAACCGTCGTATGCCTCGATTCTTGGTATCCGCCAGTTGGGTGGGAAAACTCCCTTTAAAAGGTCCTCGCTAAGAGGAGCACTTTTAACCCTCAGGACTTCGTGCGGGTTGCCGACAGCTGGGTCGGTGGCCAACTTCCGCCGAAGATCTTCTACGAACCGAGTAGTAAGAGTCCTCTCGGAGCGACTCTTACTGGGTCCCGTCTTGGGACTGATCTAGTTGTTTTGCAGAATATTTTCTTTTGTTGTTTTGCAGGTATTATTCTGTCGCTTTGGCCAGAATATTTTTCTTTTTTGCAGGTATTATTCTGTCGCTTTGGCCAGAATAAGACTCTAATAGTGAGTCTAAGTATCTTGTCGCATTCTGCCTTGATACACTAGAGATCGTTCTGTCGCTTTGGCCTTAACGATTCTCAACCCATCTTGTCGCTAAAAAGCCTTGAAGGGGGCCGTCGTTGCGGACTTTAAGTCGCTCTTGATCAGAGTGGACTATAAACATTAGTTCTATCGCTCCGGCTAGAACTTGGTTCTATCGCTCTGGCATGAACCCGATTATGTCGCTGAATAGCCTTAATCGATTCCGTCGCTTTGGCCGGAATTTATCTTGTCGCTTCGGCCTCGATAACACAGTGCAGTCGCCCCTGATCAGGGAAGGACTATGAACATGAGTTACTGTGGCCTGGAACTCGATCCATTCTTGTCGCTTTGGCCTATGGATTCTGAATCATTACGTCACTGTGGGCGGATGATTCGATCTCATCTTGTTGCTTTGGCCTTGAGGCTGGATCAAACACTTTGAACCTTGATTGACGGGGGGGGTACTGGTGATACACCATGTTTCTTGTGCTCTCTTCAGGGGGGAGTACTGGTGAGACATGGCTGATTACACAATTCACTACCCATCAACGCCTCTCAACAAGGACTAGGGCTCCGTCGCTATGGCAGGACCCCTGGAGAGCTCCCACGGTGCGGAACATCGTTCTTCGTCCAGATCGCCGAGTTAGCCCGTAAAGTCGCCCGATTGGACTACCAAGTCGCCGACATACAGGATAACTCGCCGAGTTAAGGCAAGATCGGCAGTATGGTAGACTGTACGTCTTGGCCCTAGAAACTCGCCGAGTTAGCCCTTAACTAGGCGACTTCCGTACCTGAATCTACGACTTACGACCGTTACTCGGCGGCAGCCAACGTCATAAATGTTACCATATATGACCATAGGCGCGATCTCCGCCGATGAGTGCGCCCTCCGAGACCCTATAAAAGGGGTCTCAAGGGGACACTCAAAGGCACGATTCAAGTTTCACTCTCACACCAGAGCACTACACTACGAAACTCGGCGAGTCTCATTAGAATCGCCTAGTTTCACTTGCAGGTATTTTGACGTAGAGCGTGCGTCGTGGACTCCAAACCCTCCGGCATCAACCTCGCACCACCGCGAGCCCTGGTAGCAGATTCAGTGCTTCATCAACAAGCTCTCTCGACATTTCTATCGCTTTGGCTAGAGATTGTCAAACTTCAGGGGGGAGTATCACTAACTCTCTCGACTTTTCTGTCGCTCCGGCCGGAAATTGTCAAATTCAAGGGGGAGTATCACAAGCTATCCCGACATTTCTGTCGCTCCAGCCGGAAATTGTCAAATTTCAAAGGGGAGTATCACAAGCTCTCCCGACATTTCTGTCGCTCCGGCCAGAAATCGTCATTTTAAGGGGGAACATCACAACTCCCTTCAGGAAACCTCTAAGTTTCTGACAAAACAACCCCAATGCTAAGTCGGCGAGTTAACACCTTAAGTCGCCGACTTAGGACATTATATAGTATCTTAGGGGGAAAATCACAAGCCCCCATCCGCAAACTCAGGGGGGAGTATCACAAGCTCTCCCGACATTTCTATCACTTTGGCTAGAGATCGTCAAACTTCAGGGGGGAGTATCATAAGCTCTCCCGACATTTCTATCGCTTTGGCTCTCCCGACATTTCTATCGCTTTGGCTAGAGATCGTCAAACTTCAGGGGGGAGTATCACAAACTCTCTCGACATTTTTGTCGCTCCGGCCGGAAATTGTCAAAACTCAGGGGGGAGTATCACAAGCTCTCCCGATACTTCTGTCGCTCTGGTCAGAAGTCGTCAAACATGAGCACGGTAAGTCTGTCGCTTCGGCCAGATTCACCAAGGATTGATCAAAGTAAAGAAAAAATATCGCTAGAGGTAAAATCGGTCAATAGTCATATGCGTTTTCAGACTGATTTAGTTGTTTTGCAGGATGTTTTCTTTTTTGCAGATATTATTCTGTCGCTTTGGCCAGAATGTTTTTCTTTTTTGCAGGTATTATTCTGTCGCTTTGGCCAGAATAAGACTCTAATAATGAGTTGAGTCCAAGTATCTTGTCGCATTCTGCCTTGATACACTAGAGATCGTTCTGTCGCTTTGGCCTTAACGATCTCAACCCATCTTGTCGCTAAAAAGCCTTGAAGGGGGCCGTCGTTGCGGACTTTAAGTCGCTCTTGATCAGAGTGGACTATAAACATTAGTTCTATCGCTTCGGCTAGAACTTGGTTCTATCGCTCTGGCAAGAACCCGATTCTGTCGCTAAAAAGCCTTAATCGATTCCGTCGCTTTGGCCGGAATTTATCTTGTCGCTTCGGCCTCGATAACACAGTGCAGTCGCTTCGGCCTCAAAGCCTTAATCCCTCAGGGACAGTTTGTCCTGTCTTAGTGCCAGGAGTGCGTTGGCACTATGTTTTATCCTTATCATCCCCACGTGCTGGCGATGAATTTGGATGAGAGGTCTGCAAAGCTGGTGACTGAGCCAGCTGGCAGACCAGAGAACCATCGATAAGCGCTTCCCTTGAGAGTGCCGGGGAATGCCCGACACAGCAGCCCATCATCGATGGTTTGCGGTTCCAAGACGTTGAGGTAGAGGTTCACGTGATCTTGTGGATCACTTGAACCATCGTATGCCTCGATCCTTGGTTCCTGCCAGTTGGGTGGGAAAGATCCCTTTAAAAGGTCCTCGCGAAGAGGAGCACTTTTAACCTTCAGGATTTCGTGCGGGTTGCCGATAGCTAGGTCGGTGGCCAATTTCCGCCGAAGATCCTCTACGAACCGAGTAGTAAGAGTCCTTTCGGAGCGACTCTTACTGGATCCCGTCTTGAGACGGGAACTTTGTTTTGTTTTCTACGCAGATGGAGAATAGATGGACCCAGATTCATCCGCTCTTTCACGGATGGTAGTGGTCCTATGACTCTTCGCTTGCTCGAGGTTAGTCATCCTTCTTTCGATGTTGTCCATGAAGCTGAACAACCTTTCCTCCAAGGTGGGTGGGGCCTTGGGCACTATGTGTTCCTCGACAGGAGGAGGAACCGAGTTTGTTTCCACAGGTTGAGCATTGATGGGTCCCTTAGGTCGGGATTGCTCACCCTGTTCCATCTCAGTTGCTGGCATTTTTCCCTTACTTCTTGTGGCGTAAGGGTGCTTTTGTTTTTCGATGATTGCCATGAAAACAAAAGCGAAGAAGTACCAAAGCAGAGAGGTACCTGACTGAACCTGTCGGAAAACAAAAAATAAGTCGGCGAGTTAGGGGTTAACTCGGCGACTTTGAGATTTTGTGGTTTTCCCGAACAAGGTCGTGGACAGCACTCTTAGCTAGCAGACGATATTCCCGATCGGGCGATTCTCAAGGATAAGTCGGCGATTTAAGGCTAAATCGGACCTTAACCGAGAATCGGACGATCTAAGTCGGCGATTTTTTGACAAACTCGGCGAACTCTTGGGAGAGCTCGAGCCGGATTTTTTAAAAAATCGCGATTACGACGGGATACCGGTGGTTCGGTAGTCCCACAAACGACGCCAGCTGATGAAGCACTGAATCTGCTACCAGGGCTCGCGGTGGTGCCGGAGGCTTTGGAGTCCACGACGCACGCTCTACGTCAAATACCTGCAAGTGGAAACTAGGCAATTCTAATGAGACTCGCCGAGTTTCGTAGTGGTGCTCTGATGTGAGAGTGGAACTTGAATCGTGCCTTTGAGTGTCCCCTTGGGACCCTTTTTATAGGGTCTCGGAGGGCGCACTCAACGGCGGAGATCGCGCCTATGGTCATATATGGTAACATTTATGACGTTGGCTGCCGCCGAGTAACGGTCGTAAGTCGCCGATTCAGGTATGGAAGTCGCCTAGTGAAGGGCTAACTCGGCGAGTTTCTAGGGCCAAGATGTGCAGTCTACCATACTGCCGATCTTGCCTTAACTCGGCGAGTTATCCTGTATGTCGGCGACTTGGTAGTCCAATCGGGCGACTTTACGGGCTAACTCGGCGATCTGGACGATGAACGTGTTCCTCACCGTGGGAGCTCTCCGGGGGTCCTGCCATAGCGACGGAGCCCTAGTCCTTGTTGAGAGGCGTTGATTGGTAGTGACTGGTGTAATCAGGCATGTCTCACCAAGGTCCAATTCAGACACGCGTTGCGACCACGACTCTTATTCGCACGAGCGAATCAAGAATAGTGGATATCAAATCACTTTCATCTATCGAGTTTAACTACGATTCATACGACCAAACTTACGTCCTAAGTAGCTAAGAATCTAACTCACGTCCAAAAGCGACTAAGTTACGATTTTGAATCTAGGTTAAGTTCAACTAAACCTATGTCCTAAGAATCTAGCTCACGTCCAAAAGCGACTAAGTTACGATTTTGAACCTAGGTTAAGTTCAACTAAACCTATGTCCTAAGAATCTAACTTACGTCCAGAGCGACTAAGTTACGATTTATGAATTTAGTTTAAGTCTAAACACATTAGCAAAGAAAAAGAAGTAATTTCATTAACACAAAAATAAATTACAAAATCCACTACAAAATATTAGAAGGAAACCTATTACATAGTTTCTAATCTTCTTCTTTTCTCGCGTTACGAACATCACTTTTGATCTTATCCAAGGCTTCCTTGTGCTCCAGCTGCACTTCAGGATGTTCTTCTAGCCACGCCATAATGTCTGAAATGTAGTTGGCGGGCAGAATCGTAAACACGTGAGGACCAAAAAAGTTCAAGTCTTGGAGTTGATCAGATTGGCCATCAACTTCGAACTCCAAGTCCTTCACCTTCTCAGAAGAAGCGTCCAGAGCTTCCTTCATCTTCTTCGACTTCTCCGTGGATCGAGAGAAGCGATCTTCCAAATCTTTCAGAGCGGAAGTGGATTCAGAAAGTTCTACTTTGAGTTTCTGAATTTGCGATTCAGAAACCATAGCATTTCCGACTTCCGCACTTAGCTGCGTCTTCAGCCCATCAATCTCTTTTAGGGCAGCAGCGAGTCGCGACTTAGATTCTCTTAAGGAGTCACAGTCTTGGTGAAGATTTGCAATTTGGAGTAGGTGTGTAGCACACTCTTTGTTCTTCGCCGCCATCGCTTTCTCGTGCTCAGCAACTCTATCCTCCAACTTCTTATTCCGTTGGAGGGTTTTTCTCTATGGTCTGTGTGTCGGACCTTGTACTATCACTTATCATCAAGCTTGTTGTACTCCTGTTGAGAACGGAGTGTGTCGTTCGCAGATTGCATCCCAATAGTTGCATTTGATAGATACGCGAACTACAAAACAAAACAATCAATTAGTAAAATAAAATGAAACATATATATAAAAAGCGATTGCGAATCACTTACAGCAGATATAGCTTTTCCGAGCTCTTCGCGTATCCAGTCCCCAGGCTTAGTCAGAAGCAGCTGGGCAGCCTTCGTTCGCACCCCTTCATTGGCAAACAAGCCCGGATAATTAAAAGTGGTGCGGAAGGGGGCGAACTCAGGAACAGACCTCGAGCTCGACCCAGTCTCGAAGGTTCTACGGGGGCCAGTCTCTTGGGCCTTCCTTTCTGTAATCAGCTTAGCGCCGCGAAGTCTCACGGCCAAGTGTGGAAGGACTGCTTCGCGGTATAGATGTGCACCCTTCTTCTTCTTGATTGGATTGCCAGAAGGGTCCTCTGACCGCAGGTAGTGTGCAACATCAGAAAAAGTAAAATCCTCTCGCTGGCACAAAGCGAAAGGATCTCCTTGCCCGCATTCAAAAGAAGCAAGAGCAGAAGAGATCTTCTTCACCCGCTTCAGCTCAGCCTTGCTCAGGGCGCAAGGAACATCCAGGTGTACGCGGAGATCGTTGGCCCACCTCTCGCGGCTCCTGCATACAAATGTTGAATCAATAAAAAAGAACTCACTCTTCCACTGAGGCCCATAGTTAGTGGGGAGTTCTATTATCAGCTCTCATCCGCTGAACCGCTTTGCCAACCCCAACCAACCAGATTCGGAAGCGGGCGCCTTGACAAATTTAAAAAACCAGAAGAACAAGGCGGCGGTTGCAGGGATGTTCAGGCTCCAACAGATGTTGGAGAATCCTCTCAAGTATACAAAAAATGCTGCCTGCATCTGCGACAGCGACACCCCCCCTTGAAACAGCACTTCGCTCATCAGTGCTGGAATCGGCAGCATCGAGAAGTGTCTGAAGTAGAGGCGGGGGATGGCTTGGAACCCGGCTGGAGGCAGATTCGCGGGCTGATATCGCGATCCCCAAAATCGCAGATGCCCAGATATGCGAATCCCATGCAGTATCTCACGGGCTTCAATCGCAGAGGTTATGGAAAAAGGATGCACGGTCTCGTTCTGAGGGACGAGAGGTGCATTGACAAAAACCCCTTCAAAAGACCCCTCGTCAGTGTCACTGAGGGGCAGCAGTCTAATTTCACCACCCGGCAAGGTCT
The DNA here is from genome assembly GCA_001185155.1 of Zostera marina. Taxonomy (NCBI): domain Eukaryota; kingdom Viridiplantae; phylum Streptophyta; class Magnoliopsida; order Alismatales; family Zosteraceae; genus Zostera; species Zostera marina. The sequence goes on along the minus strand of LFYR01001747.1, from coordinate 23,526 downwards.
CGCAGTGTGCATAGCCGGTATGGTTCTCGACTCCCTCGAAGAATGGGAGGTTCACATGATCACCATCCTTGTCCATTTCCATAGGAGGAGGAGTTTGCGATCCGTCAGAAGGATCATTGCGGCTTCGGCTCTGGCCGCGGTCAATTGGCAATTCCTGAGTATAGTCAAAGGGCTCAGGTACCTGTACATCCTCCGCAGAGGGGAAGTGTGTCTTTCCTTTACCACCCATCCCATAAGTGTGAGGAATAGGGGCATTAGCCTCGCTAGGCTTCTCAGAGGAATCCCTAGCATGTTTAGGGTGCTTCCTTTTTCTTTTCTTCGGCCTCTCAGATTCGTCTATCGGCCTATCAACATCCACCACTTGGATGGGTGGGAATTCTTCAACTTCAGCCCCCGAGTTTGGGGGCAACATCGGCGACTTAGGGTCCAGACTCGCCGACTTTGATGCTGAACTCGCCGATCCCAGTGTAATCACTTGGCGAGGTCTCTTGAATATGGGGACACCCCCCTTGCCTTTAGTCGGCGACTTCCCAAGGGGACTCGCCGATTTAATTGCAAGACTCGGGGGAATCTCGCCCAGTTCAATAGAAGGCTCTGCCACGACCAGAGCCAGGGAGTCATCCGTCAAACTCGCCGATTTCTTTTGGGAACTCGGCGAGTTTAGTTAACCCGAGCAACTCGCGGGCAGTAGCCAATAACTTGACGTTCTGCGGCGCATCGGCATCCGGAATCTCCGATCCACCGTGCGAAGGCGAGGGAATCGGAGACTCAACGGTGTCGAGCACCACCGTCAAGCCTTCGTCAATGTCATCGTTCAGAATGTCGGCGACCAGAGCTTCGGTCTCCGACATCGTCAATCTAGGGAGAGACGTTTCGTCTGCCATAAGTCGGCGATTTAGAATTAGACTCGGCGACTTGGGAAAAAGTTCTGGTGATTGTGATGAGAGTCGGCGAGTTAGGAAGAAACTCAGCGACTTAGAAAGGGATTAGGGTTTAAGCAAATCAGGGAAAGTGATGTGCGGATTAAAATAATCGACTCACTATTTATAGACCCTGGGCAAATTGCAAAAATCCCCGGAGAATCTAGAAATTACGCGAAGAAAAATCGCTAATTGATCTCCAAATCCACAAGACTTGGCGAGTTTGGGCAAAAATTACGGGATACGAAGAGGAAATTTCCATACTTGGAAAATTTACAAATATTTCCCAAGATCCTAAGGATTCTCGAAGAGATCCGCCAGCTCATACTAAGACTCGCCGAGTTTATAGGAAAATCGCCGATCTAGGTCAGCGAACCTCCAGGTTTCTCAAAAAACAACCCAATGCTAAGTCGGCGAGTTAACACCTTAAGTCGCCGACTTAGGATATTATATAGTATCTTAGGGGGAAAATCACAAGCCCCCTTCCACAACTTCAGGGGGGAGTATCACAAGCTCTCCCGACATTTCTATCGCTTTGGCTAGAGATCGTCAAACTTCAGGGAGGAGTATCACAAGCTCTCCCGACATTTCTATCGCTTCGGCTAGATATCGTCAAACTCAGGGGGGAGTATCACAAGCTCTCTCGACATTTTTATCGCTGTGGCTAGAGATCGTCAAACTTCAGGGGGGAGTATCACAAGCTCTCCCGACATTTCTATCGCTTCGGCTAGATATCGTCAAACTTCAGGGGGGAGCATCACAAGCTCTCCCGACTTTTCTGTTGCTCCGGTCGGAAATCGTCAAACCTCAGGGGGGAGTATCACAAACTCTCTCGACTTTTCTGTCGCTTCGACCAGAAATCGTCATACCTCAGGGGGGAGTATCACAAGCTCTCCCGACTTTTCTATCGCTCCGGCCGGAAATTGTCAAAACTCAGGGGGGAGTATCACAAGCTCTCCCGACACTTCTGTCGCTCTGGCCAGAAGTCGTCAAACATGAGCACAGTGAGTTTGTCGCTTCGGCTAGATTCACCGAGGATTGATCAAAATAAAGAGAAGAATATCGCAAGAGGTAAAATCGGTCAATAGTCATATGCGTTTTTAGACTGATCTAGTTGTTTTGCAGGATGTTTTCTTTTTTGCAGATATTATTCTGTCGCTTTGGCCAGAATGTTTTTCTTTTTTGCAGGTATTATTCTGTCGCTTTGGCCAGAATAAGACTCTAATAGTGAGTCCAAGTATCTTGTCGCATTCTGCCTTGATACACTAGAGATCGTTCTGTCGCTTTGGCCTTAACGATCTCAACCCATCTTGTCGCTAAAAAGCCTTGAAGGGGGTCGTCGTTGCAGACTTTAAGTCGCTCTTGATCAGAGTGGACTATAAACGTTAGTTCTATCGCTTCGGCTAGAACTTGGTTCTATCGCTCTGGCAAGAACCCGATTCTGTCGCTCCGGCCTGAATCGTATTCCGTCGCTTTGGCCGGAATTTATCTTGTATCTTCGGCCTCGATAACACAGTGCAGTCACCCTTGATCAGGGAAGGACTATAAACAGAGTTACCGTGGCCTGGAACTCGATCCATTCTTGACGCTTTGACCTATGGATTCTGAATCATTACGTCACTGTGGGCGGATGATTCGATCTCATCTTGACGCTTTGGCCTTGGTGCTAGATCACACACATTGAACCTTGGTTGGGGGG
>LFYR01001745.1:498-31191 GCA_001185155.1 Zostera marina | reverse complement strand
AGTTATGCTAGCCTTCCTGTGGGTCTACCACCAAATAGCATATGGATGGTTTTCTGTGGGTGGTCTTCGCTATTGTCGCTGTCTGGTGAAGGAGAGCGTGGGCACTTCCCCTTCATGTCAGACTTGCAATTGTTTCGATCCCGGGATCCTTTGACCAGGCTGTCAAGTTCGCCGTTCGAAATTAATTGCTCGACATAAAGCAAGAATTCCCTGCAATAGTCTGTCAGATGGCCGTGGTCCTTGTGGAATTCACAGAATTTTCCACTTTTCTGGCGGCGATCCTTGGTTGCAGGGTCCACAGAGCGAGGAGCAGGCAGATCCGCTCTGTTCCTCAGTTTTTCAAATAGCTCGCCTTTGCTGATTGTTAGTGGGGTCCGGTTCCTCCAAGGTTGAGGTGGACCCCTTGGCGATTGTTTGACGGATGTTTGATACACCTTGTTATCATGTTTAGGCTTCCAATCCTTTATGAAGGAATCAGCCGCATTGCTAGTGTATCTGTTCGAGGAGTCATTGTAGCTCTTTCTCTCGAACTTTTGTTTTTTGAAGCTAGTGTTCTCAAGTTCCACTAGCTTGTTTTCATTCTGCCCTTCCACCTCAATGAATGACTTAGCTCGTTGGAAGAGGTCGGGTAAGGTCTCCACTTTGTGGAGCGTGAGATTCAGGGCCAGAGGGGAGTAGGGTACCAGCCCGTTTGTGTACCCCGCAATGGCCAAACTTGGGATTAAGTCGCTCACTTCTGTCATCATTGAAGTGAACTTAATCGTGTAATCCCTTAGGGACAGTTTGTCATGTCGTAGCGCCAATAGTGTATTGGCGCTGTGTTTGATCCTGATCATCCCCACATGTTGGGCGATGAATTTGGACGCGAGGTTTGCAAAGCTGGAAACTGATCCATCTGGCAGACTGGAAAACCATCGATAGGCATTGCCCTTAAGAGTGCCGGGGAATGCTCGACACAGCAGTGCGTTATCAGTGGTTTGCGGTTCCAGAACGCTGAGGTAGAGGTTGACGTGATCTTGTGGATCACTCGAACCATCGTACGACTCTATTCTGGGTACCCGCCAGGTCGGTGGAAAGGCCACCTTCAAAAGGTCCTTTTGGAAAGGAGCGCTTTTGACTCTTAAGAACTCGATCGGATTGCTGATGACTAGAGTGTCGGCCAGCTTCCGACGGAGGTCGTCTACGAATCGTGTTGTAAGAGTCCTATCAGTGCGACTCTTACTGGGTCCAGCTCTTGATTTTTCTGGCTCTGGACCTTTCTTTTTCTCCGTAGTTGGAGAATTGTGAGAAGCCGATTCACACGCTCTCTTGCGGGTGATGGTTCTCTGACTCCTTGCTTTTTCCAGGTTGCTAACTCTTCTTTCAATGTTATCCATGAAGTTAACCAATCTTGCTTCTAGATTAGGAGAGATGGATGTCCGAGGGGGCAGATCAGTTTGGGCATCCTCGAACCTTTCAACTTATATGTTTGGTTGAGGATGCTCAGTTTGTGCCCCATCGGGTACCACTGAGGATTTACCCTTGTTTCTCAGATGGTAATCGTGCTTTTGCCTTTCAGATGTCATAGATGACAAAAGCGAATTCCAACCGGAGCGTAGGTATTAATTGGACTAACTCGAAAGAAACCAAGTGGAGTCGGCGACTGGCCTTAGGTTTTTTGACTTTCGAGCTGAGTAGAGGCTCGAGAAAAAACCAAGTGGAGTCGGCGATTCACTATGGTAGTCGGCGATTCATATAGGAATCGGCGACTTGCACTAGTGGAATCGGTGACTGCTTTAGGTAGTTTTTCCTTCGAGTCCGGCCGTGGACAACACTCTTAGCTAGCAGAATAACCCGCAATCGGAGACTCACTGGGTGGAGTCGGCGATTGCCTGTGTGAATCGGAGATTCCTTGACACAAAGTCAGCGACTCACCCTAAGGGAATCGAGCTGATCTTTGCGAAGAAAATTTCGCGATTACGACGGGATATCGTAGTTCGATAGTCCCACAGACGGCGCCAGCTGATGAAACATGGAATCTGTTACCAGTAGGCTCGCAGGGTCGCGAGGAGGGCCGGAGGCTTTAGAGTCCACGACGCACGCTCTACGTCAATGTACCTGCAGAAGGGGAGGGGAATCGGCTACTCGATCTCTTGGGAGTAGGCGATTCGGGCTCCAAGTATTGCTCTGGTTTGTGTGTGTCAAGTGGGAATGACTTGAGGGTAGAGGTCCCCCAAGGACCCCTTTTATAGGGTCCTTGGGGGACGTTTCCCCATTCATTAGCGTGGGACCCACCCCATTAAGGTATCCTATTAAGGAGTGCCTTAATGACGTGGGCCCACCTAAGTAACGGCTGGGAGTCGGCGATTCAGGTGTGGGAATCGCCGATCAAGAGGTTCAATCGCCGACTCCCCATGAGCCTAGTGGCAGTCTACCAGAACTGTCCACGAGGCCTAGAGTCAGCGATTCACCCCTGGAGTCGGCGACTTGGTAGTCCCAATCGGCGACTCCCAGGTGTTGCCTTGAGTACTTGACGTAGACACTCCTTCCGAATTCGTGGAACTCTCCGGGGGTCCGGCATAAAGCGACGGAACCCTAGTCCTTGTCGAAGGGCGTTGCTGGGAGTGATTGACGTGATCAGGCATGTCTCACCAGTACTCTCCTTGAAGAGAGCATGGCAAAACACCCGTGTAACCTCAAACAGCACGAGGAGAAGCCCCGCACGGCAAGGTCAGTAAATCAATAAATGTATCCTTTAGACTGATACAGTTGTTTTGCAGGTTATTTTTGTTTAGCAGGAATGATTCTGTCGCTTTGGCCAGAATCGTGTCTATTTTGTCGCTTCGGCCTTAATAGATCCAGGTCCATTTTGTCGCTTTGGCCTCAATAATTCTTCTATCTTGTCGCTTTGGCCTTGGTAGACTTGGAGATCATTTTGTCGCTTTGGCCTTAATGATCTCGACCCACCTTGTTGCTTTGGCCTTGGTGGGGTAACCGTCGTTGCGGACGTAAAGTCGTTCTTGATCAGGGTGGACTATAAACATCAGTTCTAATAGTGAACAAGATCCTGTCGCTTTGGCCAGGATCCACGTATTCTGTCGCTTCGGCCAAAATCTGGCTCTGATAGTGAATCGGTCCATTTTGTCGCTTTAGCCTTAATGGACGGGAATTATCTTGTCGCTTTGGCCTTAATAATTCCCTCTCATCTTGTCGCTTTGGCCTTGATGATGACACAGAAAAAGTCGCTCCTGATCAGAGTTGGACTATAAACACGTAGTTCTATTGGCCTGGAACTAGATTCTGATAGTGAATCAATCCATCTGATAGTGCATGGATAACGGAGTCATTGTGTCGCTGTGGCCGCAATGATTCGATCCCATCTTGTCGCTTTGGCCTTGATGCGGATCACCTTGCTTGGGGAGGGGATACTGGCGGTACACACGTGTCTCCTATGCTCTCTTCAGGGGGGAGTACTGGTGAGACATGCCTGATTACGTCAGTCACTCTCAGCAACGCCCTTCAACAAGGAATAGGGTTCCGTCGCTATATGTCGGACCCCCGGAAGGCTTCCACGGTTCGGAGCACGTGTCTACGTCAAGAACTCAAGGCAACACCTGAGAATCGCCGACTGGGACTACCAAGTCGCCGACTCCAGTGGTGTGTCGCCGAATCCGGCCAGGGAACTCGGGTCTCGTAAACCGAGGACCTGGCGTCAAAGGAGTCGGCGACTCCACCTCTGGGTCGGCGACTCCCATACCTGAGTCGCCGACTCCCAGGCGTTACTTGAGTGGGCCCACGTCATTAAGGCCCTTAATGGAGTGGGCCCCACTCTAATGAATGGGGAAACGCCTCCAGGACCCTATAAAAGGGGTCCTAGGGGTGTCCTCCATTCTCAACTTATCTTGACCTCTCACACTCCATACTAGAGCATCCAAGGAGCCCGAATCGCCTACTCCCAAGAGAGTCGCCGATTCCCCTCCTCTTCTGCAGGTGTTTGACGTAGAGCGCGTCGTGTACTCCAAAACATTCGGCCCTTCTCGCAACCCCGCGAGCCCACTGGTAGCAGATTCCGTGCTTCATCATGATCTCAGAACCCCAAAATCGGATCTGGGAATTCCGGAGGTGGACCGACGAAATCACTGGAAGTGAAAAAAGGCGAAAAACTCCATACTCTTTTTTTTTATCGAAACGACGAGGCGAATCCAACCGTGGCGATGGATTTTCGCTTCGGTCAAAGAGCTGGGCTATGAGTGGTCTTATTCAGCCAAAGCGATGAATAAAGACGATGATCGAATGGACGAGTTTGCCCCTAAATTTGCGAGTTTGCCCCTAAATAGGCGAGTTTGTCCCTAAATTGGCGAGTTTGCCCCTAAATAGGCGTGTTTGCCCCCAAATAGGCGATTTTTGCTTGGGAAAAATCCAACCTATGCGAAGACGTGCGAAGGTTCCAAAGCAAAGAATGACTTGACCGAGCTTGTTCAAAAAACAAAGAAAAAATCGGCGATTTAGGGATCTAAATCGGCGACTTTGAGTTTTTGAACAGAGTCGTGGACAACACTCTTAGCTTAGTAGACGATATTCCGGATCGGACGATTCTCAAGGCTAAGTCGGAGATTTAGGAATAAATCGGACCTGAGCCGAGAATCGGCTATCGATCTAAATCGGCGACTTAGTTGACAAAGTCGGCGAACCCTCCGGGAGAGCTCGAGCTGGACTTTGCAAAAGATATCGCGATTACGATGGGATACCGATTGGTGAGACATGCCTGATTACGGCAGTCACTCCCAGCAACGCCTATCAACAAGGACTAGGGTTCCGTCGCTTTGGCCGGACCCCCGGAGAGCTCCCACGGTGCGGAACACGTTCATCGTCCAGATCGCCGAGTTAGCCCGTAAGTCGCCTGTTGGACTACCAAGTCGCCGACTTTAGGGATAAGTCGCCGAGTTAGGGCCCAGATCGGCAGTATGGTAGACTGCACATCTCGCCCCTGGAAACTCGGCGAGTTAGCACTAACTAGGCGACTTCCATACCTGAATCGCCGACTTACGACCGTTACTCGCCGCCAGCCAACGTCATAAATGTTACCATATATGACCATAGGCGCGATGTCCGCCTTTGATTGCACCCTCTGAGGACCCTATAAAAAGGGTCCCAAGGGGACACTCAAAGATACAACACAAGTTCCACTCTCACCAGAGCATCACTAAGAAACTCGGCGAGTCTCACTAGAATCGCCTAGTTTTTACTTGCAGGTATTTGACGTAGAGCGCGCGTCGTGGACTCCAGAGCCTCCGCCATCACCTCGCACCACCGCGAGCCCTGGTAGCAGATTCAGTGCTTCATCACCGGTGGTTCGGTAGTCCCACAATCAACGCCAGCTGATGAAGCAATGAATCTGCTACCAGGACTCGCGGTGGTGCGAGGTGATGCCGGAGGCTCTGGAGTCCACGACGCGCGCTCTACGTCAAATACCTGCAAGTAGAAACTTGGCGATTCGAGTGAGACTCGCCGAGTTTCTTAGTGATGCTCTGGTGAGAGTGGAACTTGTGTCGTGTCTTTGAGTGTCCCCTTGGGACCCTTTTTATAGGGTCTCGGAGGGCGCAATCAAAGGCGGACATCGCGCCTATGGTCATATATGGAAACATTTATGACGTTGGCTGGCGGCGAGTAACGGTCGTAAGTCGGCGATTCAGGTATGGAAATCACCTATTTAGGGCAAACTCGCCGAGTTTCCAGAGGGGAGATGTGCAGTCTACCATACTGCTAATCTGGGCCCTAACTCGGCGACTTGTCCCTAAACTCGACGACTTGGAAGTCCAATCGTGACTTACGGGCTAACTCGGCGATTTGGACGATGAACTTGTTCCGCACCGTGGGAGCTCTCTGGGGGTTCGGTCTAAAACGACGGAACCCTAGTCCTTGTTGAAAGGCATTGCTGGGAGTGACTGCCGTAACCAGGCATGTCTAACCACTATCAAACATGTGGGAAATGGAGTCATATCAAATGGAGGGATTAAATTAAATTTGTCCAATATCCTTCACGTCCCTTCACTCAATTCCTCTTTATTATCTGTTCATAAATTCACTCTTGATAATAATTGTTTCTTTGAATTTCACCCATTTTATGTTTTGGTGAAGGATCGAGCTACGCACAAAGTAGTTCTTTGCGGAACGCATGATGGCTCTCTATACAAACTCACTTCAATATCTCCTATGTTGAAACCCTTGAAGTCTCCTGTTATTAATGTCACCGGAGTTTCTTTGAATCTATGGCACCAGAGCTTAGGTCTTCCTCATGAAGCCATTCTCCGTAAAATCGTCTCTCAAAACAACTTGCCAATTTCTTCAAATAAATTAGATAATTATGTTGCTTATGTGTTAGGCAAATCTTGTCGCTCCTTTCTTCTGTCAATAAACTCCAAAAGTACTATTCCTTTAGAATTAATTAATAGTCACTACAAAAAAAAGTTAGCAGTTAGGACGAGCAAAGTTAACGGAATTTCCGTTACAAATACTGTTTTTAACGGAAATTCCGTTAACTTTGGTCCGAGACAAAATTTCCGTTAAAAATACCAAAATCCGTTACAAAAATCCGTTACAAATACTCCGAAGTCAAAGTTAACGGAAAGAAAAATCCGTTACAAAATTTTTAGGTATTTTTAACGGAATTTCTGTTACAAATTCCGTTAGAAATAAGGAAAAATAATTTGTAACGGAAATTCCGTTAAAAATGAGGAAAAAAAATTTTTAACGGAAATTCCGTTACAAAATAGTGAAATAAAATTTTTTAACGGAAATTCCGTTACGAAAAAAATTGGTAACGGAATTTCCGTTAAAAATCAGGGGGAAACAAAATTTGTAACGGAAATTCCGTTACAAATTTTTTTTTTTCAAAAAAAAAATCCAGAATTCCAGTGCCACTGGAATTCTAGAATTCCTGTAAAATCAATCCAATATCCTGTAAAATCATTCAAATTCCTGTAAAATCATTCAAATTCCTGTAAAATCATTCAAATTCCTGTAAATTCATTCAGATTCCTGTAAAATCATTCAAATTCCTGTAAATTCATTCAATTAATATTAATTCCTGTAAATTCATTCAATATTCAACAAATATTCAATACATAAACAATATTCAACATTCAAGAAAAGTAACATTCAACAAATTAACATTCAACAAAAACTAACATTCAAAAAAACTAACATTCGACAAAAATAAAATGAAAGACCTATTTCGATGGAGGAGTCTGAAATCTTTGATCACTCTGAGCTGCATTAATACTTCTATCTTGCAACGATCCACGATCTGAAGGTTGTGGAGTTGTATTTGATTGAGATAGAACTGTTTTCTTCAGGTCTTCAAACATATCAAACATTTCATCATATTTCCTTTTTAAAATTTGATTATCCTGTAAAACATTTAAAATTCATTTATATTTATGTATTACTTTAAAATTTTATTGACTTTCATACACATACCTCCATGAGCTTTTCCATTCGATCGTTCATTTTTTCTTTTCCTTTTTCTTTTTCTTTGTCTTTGTCGATAGATCTTGCATTCATTTCAATTGAAAATCTGGTAGAAGCAGTGCTCGACTCAGCAAATGATCCTCCATCAAGTCCAATGTGCCTCCCTTTTTTGCTTTGAATAAACTTAGAAATGCATTTTTGTTGAATCACCTACGTGCGAAAAATAATATATAAGAAAATAAAACATTTGAACAATTTGAAATAGTAAACTAATTTAAAACTTACATCTTCATCCGTTGTTGGACGTAATTCTTGAATTTCATCACTTTTGTAATATTCAGACAAGTTTCTCTATAAAATAAGTAATAAGCTATGAGTAGATCAATAAGCTATGAGTAGATCAATAAGCTATGAGTAGATCAATAAGCTATGAGTAGATCTATAAAATAAACTAAAACTTACAACGACTTCGTTGTCAGTTCCAGAAGAACGAATCAATACATTGATTCGTGATGCCTCAATGCCTGAAATAAATCGTATGCACCCTTAACTTTGATTAATTTTTTTTTAACTTATTTTTGCAATTAACTTATTTTTTATTGCAATTTTTGATTAATCGGGCTTTAACTTTTGTTGTTGTTGAAGTTCTATGGATTTGGAAGCTGTATATTGTTCTTTAATGGAATGTCTTCTTGTTGATATGTTATTGATTCAATGTTTATTCCTAGGAATAGTTCTTTAAAATTCTGTGGCAAAATGGGCCACATTGTGGAAATATAACATCCAGTAGAATTGAGAACATTTGCTTGATCCAAGAACAAACAGATAATTTTCATCCAGATCTCACTTTGTTCTTAAACTTAGCAAGAGAGAAAATTCTCTAAAGAACATCTGCTATTTCAGGTTTTTTTTTATTGTCCTTTCTTCATTTTTTTCTTTCAAGGTATATTGATGATCTATATATCATGATTGTTCTTAATCAGACATTCTAACATGGGCAGTGTTTTTCTGATTTAATGTTTCAGGTTGATGATAGTTCCTATTGATTCAATGTTTATGCCACTGAAAAATCATCGTTTATTCCTTTGCAAGAAGTTTTTATTATACCTATTTTTTGTGTGCTGGATTGTAGTGGTTGGCTACTTGCCTATTTTCTAGGGTGTTTGATTGGTTTCGTTTTCTAGGTGTTTGATATACTTTATGAATATATTGCACAATAGATGTGACTAATAATTATCCATCACTTCATTAATTGAAGTTGATTATACATCAGTTCCGACCCAATTAACTTTTTTTTTTTTGCAATTTTTGATTAATCGGGCTTTAACTTTTGTTGTTGTTGAAGTTCTATGGATTTGGAAGCTGTATATTGTTCTTTAATGGAATGTCTTCTTGTTGATAAGTTATTGATTCAATGTTTTTTTGATTCTCAAATTTCAGCAGCAGGAAGATGAGGAAATGCTAGTTCCCCACTCAGACTTAACAGATGGACAGCAGCCGATGGATGGTAAAACCAAATTTCCCTCCACATTAAGAACTTATGATTTGTATCATGTATTCATGTTTAATGGGGAAAAACTTCAACCTATCATTCTATTCTATTTATTATTTAATTTTAAATCAATTGAAATATAGAATACATCATGGGATTTTGATTTTACTCATGCATGCTGATTAAATTTTGATGGCATTATCCATGTACTTGGATGTTGCAGACTCAGCGAGTCTACCTTATGGGTGGAGCAGATATGCCCTGTTCAGTCTTGCCGTAGTTAACCAAATTCACAGCAAGTACACTAATTTTTCCAGCAAGTACCAAATTCACCGCCACTTGTCCACTAATTTTTCCAAAATAATTCAATATTTTTTACAAACATTGATACTAAGTTCCACTGTTAAACCAAGAACCCAAAAAAAACTTGCAAGAGTTACGGTGTTAGGTCTGCTGGTATTACACCCATTCAGACTTTTGAACTTAACCATTAGACTGTAGCTTAGTTAATTTCTACCATTAAACTTCAACCATTAAACTTCAACTTACTTGGAAGTGATCGATCGTCGGAAGAATGGAGATGGTCGGAAGCCCAGAGCAACTTAACAACAGACTAGCCGCTGGTCGTCGCTCGCCGGTATAGACGCGTGCGTCGCTGGTTGCTCGTCAGAAATCGCCGGAGATGGGAGTGGGAGAAAAACAAGATCGCCGGAGATGGGAGTGGGAGAAAAACAAGAGCGCCGGAAAATCGATTTGGGTTTTGGGGGTTTTGGGGGGAAATCGATTTTGGGGGGGGGGAATGTTTTGGGAAATTTATATTTTTGGGAAATAATATATACTTAATTTAACTAAATTTATACTTTTGGGAAATAATTATAAAATAAAATTTAAAATCTTTTTGGAAATAACTTTAAAATGATATTACAATTTAACTTAGTTTAAAATTTAAAAGTTAATATTACAATTTATTAAAATCACTAGTTGTAATTAATTTTTAATAATTTTAAAAAAATCACTAGTTGTTAATTTTTTATTTTTTAGGATTTATAATTTAAAATAACTTTAATTTATATCTTCTTCTATTTTTTTAATGTAAAATAAACTTATTTTATAAGTTTTAAAATATTTAATTTATTAAATTGATTTTTACTTTTTAGGATTTATAATTTAAAATAACTTTTATAATTGAAATTTTAACTTTAAAAATTAAAATACCTTCTTTAATTTAAATTTATTTTTTAACTTTAAAATTTAAAATATCTAAAATAACTTCAATTTATAATTTTTATAATTTAAATTTTTATAATTATCTAATTATAATCTAACTTTAAATTTTTGATAATTTATAATATCTAAAAAAACTATAATATTCTAACTTCTTCTAACCCTAACTTCTAACTTCTAACTTCTAACTCTTACTTTTAACCCTAACTTCTAACCCTAACACTATCTAAATATGTATATATACTTATTTTTACTAATTTTTGTTTATTTTTATTAATTTCTATTAACCCTAACACTAACCTTAACACTAACCATAATTATTTACATTTACTCTAACCCTAACCCTAACTCTAACCCTAACCTTACCCTAACCCTAATTATGAAAATTATTAAATAATTGTTATTTATAACGGAATATCCGTTAAAAATAGTTAAAAAATCCGTTACAATAGATAAGTTCTAGTATTTGTAACGGAAATAGCAAAGTTAACGGAAATTCCGTTACAAATTCCGTTAACTTTGATAATAAGTATTTGTAACGAAAATTCCGTTAACTTTGCTTCGTCCGAACTGCCTACTTTTTTTTGTAGTGAGTGAAGTTTGGGGACCATCTCCTATTATCTCTGTTGATGAATTCAAATATTTTGTGATTTTTATTGATGATTTCTCTCATTATGTGTGGTTTTTTCCTATCAAAAGAAAATCTGAGGTGGCACATATCTTCAAAAAATTTCATGTCATGGTCGAAAGACAATTAGGTCACAAAATCAAATATTTTCAATCTGATTTTGGAGGAGAGTTTCAAGCCTTAGCCCCCTATTTTCAAGAATATGGTATTCATCATAGGGTCGCATGCCCTCATACTCATGAGCAAGGAAGAATTGCCGAAAGAAAAATAAGACACATTGTTGATAGTAGCCTCACTCTTCTTGCTCAAGGGTATGTTCCATTTGAATACTGGAATTATGCATTTTTAGCTACAGTATTACATATAAATTGCACTCCCTCAAATACCCATGGTACCCCTCCACTTCAAAAACTTTTTAATCTCAAACCTAAACATTCATTTTTTAGAGTTTTTGGATGTGAAGCCTTTCCTATTATCAGGCTCTACAACCAACACAAGTTTGAATTCAGATCCGTCCCATGTGTTTTCTGTGGTTATAGCTCATCTTATCAAGGTTATATGTGTCTGGACAATAAAAGAAATAACTACTTTATAGTGGCTCAATGTAAATTTTTCAAAACTTTTTTTCTTATCAAGAATTTACAGGGAGAGAAATGCAAATTGTCCACTCAAGAAAGAGAGTGTTGGATCCAAGTCTCAAATCCAAATCAGATCAGACCGGAGGGTTCGACCAGATCCGATTTAAATCAGGTGGCACATGAATTTGGGGGAAATTATACAAGTGACATACCACCAGCAGAAACTCCCGATGTTCCACCAACCGACTCTCCGCCGATCCGATCCTCCGATAGGGTCGCCACCATCAAGTGAGCAGACACTTCCGACCAGCACGGGTATGTTGGAAGCAACAACACCTCCAAACAGCAGTGGAAACAACTACAACACTCAATGTTATCCGGCGAGAGGAATCCCGAAAGTGGATTATCGCAAGTTGTCAGGGTTAAATCTCACCCAAGTTGAGGAAGAAATAGAACCTCAAAACTTCCGGCAAACAACCAGGTCGGAAAAATGGGTTGCGGCGATGTCTAAAGAGATTAAAGCACTCAGAGAGAATGACATTTGGTCTCTATCCGATCTTCCTCCTAATGCAAATGTGGTAACATGTACATGGGTGTATCGCATAAAACGTAATATGGATGGATCAGTAGAAAAAAGGAAAGTACGGCTAGTCGCAAGAAGGTTCACGCAAATAGAAGGCGTGGATTTTGACGAAACTTATAGTTCGGTAATTAAATTCCCAAGAATTCGTATTGTGATATCAATAGTAATTGCAAATGGTTGGGTACTACGGCAGTTAGACATTGACAGCGCCTTCCTAAATGGGGAGCTTCCTGAAATAGTGTACATGACTCAACCTCTGGGTTTTACTGATCAAAAAACCCTCACAAGGTATGCCTATTATGAAAATCCATTTATGGACTTCGACAGACACCTCGAGCTTGGTATGAGAAGCTCACAGAATTTTTGGTATCTATAGGATTTACCATTTCAGCCTCAGATTCATCATTATTCTTATTAAAGGAAAAGTCAAATTATTTATTTATCTTGGTGTATGTCGATGATATAATTGTCACAGGAACATCGGCAATAGAGGTGAACAGACTTATTGAAAGGATGGCAAAGAGGTTTCGATTGAAAGATCTCGGACTATTTAAGTACTTTTTGAGTATGGAATTTACAAAAATAAATGAAAATGGATGTGTCATGTTATCTCAACAAAGGTATGTCCAAAATCTACTCAAACGTACAAATATGGAATCATCAAAACTAGCACTCGATCCAATGGTATCTACAACTAACTTGGTATCATCAAAGGGGATACCTTTTTGTTGAAAAGTGTGCCTACAGATCCACAATCGAAGCTTTACAATATTTGGTAAACACCAGACCCGATATAGCGTTTCCGGTAAACAAACTCTGCCAATATCTACAAAATCCCACTACATCTCATTGGCTGGCCGCCAAGAGAGTTTTAAGATATCTTCAAGGCACGTCTCACTTTGGGTTGATTTTTACTCCCTCAAAACAACCGAATATCACATTTTTTACCAATGCCGATTAGGCAGGATCAATGGAAGATAGAAGAAGTACATGAGGATATGCAATCTACTATAGATGAAATTTAATTTCTTGGTCAGCAAAGAAGCAAACCAGTGTTGCTCGATCTTCCACCGAGGCAGAATTTCACACAATTTCAGATGCCACAACTGAAATAATCTGGATCAGAAATTTACTTCAAGAACTTGGTTTCTCTCAAACAAGATCGTCATTAATCCTTATTGATAGTCTGAGCTTAAAATTTCTTGCGTATAATCCATTGTTTCACTCAAGAATGAAACATATGGCCGTGCAGTTTAACTTTGTTCGTGAACTAGTAAAGAAAGGAGTCATTGCAGTATCACACATTCCAACTCATGAACAAGTGGCAGATGTATTTACTAAACCTATTTAATCCTCACAGTTCATTGAAATCAGACAAAGATTGGAAGTTAGAGAAAATGCACGTCAAATTGAAGGGAAAGTATTAGATTAATATACATAAACTAATATTGTAAATTGATAAATAGCAAGGTTGTTATAAGAAGCCCATGGAATGAAGATAACCATAGCTGCTTATAACAACATGAGTAGGTCTCTAGAATCATCTATTGATGTATATAAATAGGAACTAATTATGTAGCTACAATCAATCAATCGAAACAGATTTCATTTCTTCTTCAAACTAATTTCATTTCCTCCGCAATCCCTACCAAACCTTCCACCAGCGAAACAGACTTGGACATATCTCCAATCAAAAGCTTGCTATGCTCATCAAGAATCAACAAGTAGATCGTAGTTTAAATAAAATTGTTAAAAATTCTGTTTTTAATGAAAATTTTCAAATAAAGATTGTGATGTTTGCCCATTTCTAAACAAAATAAACTCAAATATACTAAGAGTAATACAACAAGTAAATTTTTATTTGATCTAATATACATAGACATTTGGGGCAAGTTCCCAATTGACACTCATGATGGCTTGAAATATTTTGTAAGTATAGTAGAAGATATAAGTAGAACAACTTGGATCTATCTAATTAGATAAATCTTTTGCTTATGAATGCATAAAGAAATTCATTATAAAAGTTAGAAACTTTTTTCGCAAAAATATTAAAGTAATAAAGAGTGACAATGGCGGAGAATTTAAATCCAATACGTTCAAAAATATGTTTGAAGATTTTGAAATTATATACCAACTCACACGCCCTTACAACCCTCAACAAAATGCAAGAGTTGAAAGAAAACATAGATGTCTATTAAACATAGCTAGATCTCTACACATACAAGCTAACATACCCCTAAAATATTGGGGAGAATGTATCTTGGATGCAACCTACATAATAAATATAATCCCATCTAAAATCTTAGATAATAAAACCCCATTTAAAATTCTACACAGAAAAACCAAAATTTAATTTCTTAAGAACATTTGGGTGTATGTGTTATGCAACAATACACAACATAAGTTCTCTCCAAGGACTTTTAGGGGAGTATTTATGGGATATCTTCCCAATATAAAAAGATATCTAATACTTAGCTTAGAAAATCAGAAATTCTACATAAGTAGTGTTGTTTTTAGGAAGATGTTTTCCTATTCCAACAAACAACACCTAAAAATCAACAAAATAAAATAAATAATATTTTTCCATTGCAAGATATAATCAATACACATCAACCTAAGGCAATATCAAGTCTGAAAATAACAGAAAAAAATAAAAATCCAAACCAGTCTGAAATTATTTTGGAAAACAGGCCTAGTATAACTGGAAATAATCAGTCTGGCCAGAACCAAAATACAATTGAAAAACAGTATTTTTCAGATAAAATCGATGAAAATTCAGACTCTGGAATCATTTTTGAAAACAGACCAGGTATAACTGGAAATAACCAGTCTGGTCAGTCTGGAAATGCACTGGAAAAACAGTCTATATCAGATAAAATTGATAAAAATCAAACTGATATAGACAATATAAACATACCACAAAATACACGAAGCTGGAATCCAGAACAGCAAGCAACCTTAGCAAACTCAGAAATACAGAGTAACTGTAAAGAAGCTTCAATTCAAATTTCTAACAGTCAAGATAATATGGAAAAATATGAAAATAATCATGCTAATAAAAACCAAGATCAAATCACTAAAAATGATAAATCTAAAACTATAACAACTAAAACTCCAAAACAAACATGGATGGGAAGATAAATAACCAAGCCTAAACATTTTGAGGATTTCCAAATGGATGATGATCCATCCAAGAAAACCAAATACCCTATGAGCAATTATGTGTCATATCATAGGGTAAATGATAAAAACATAAGGAGTTACTAAAACAAATCAACAAAAATATTGAACCAACGTCATTCAATGAAGCATCAAACGACCCAAAATGGGTAGATGCAATGAAGAAAGAGATGGAAGCTCTCATCTTAAACAACAATTGGACCATAACTGAACTTCCCAAAGAAAGGAAGGTAGTAGGATCCAAGTGGATATACAAAATCAAATACAAACCAAATGGAGAGATTGAGAGATATAAAGCAAGGCTAGTAGCCAAAGGCTTCTCTCAAAAGGAAGGTTTGGATTTTTATGAAACTTTTGCACCTGTTGCAAAAATGACAACAGTAAGGATATTAATTGTTTTTGCATCACAAAAGATATGGAACCTATACCAAATTGATTTCAATAATGTCTTCCTTCATGGTGATAATCATGAGGAAGTATACGTAAAGCCACCCAGGCCAAGGCCTTCTCATAGAAAGAGACAAGAGAGTATGCAAACTTAACAAATCTTTATATGGCCTTAAACATGCCTCTAGAAATTGGTTTGAAAAATTAAGAAACACACTACTAGATTTTGGCTTCATACAAACCAAACCAAACCAAATCAGATTACTTTCTATTTATAAGAGAGAAAAATAAAAACATAATATACCTAATTGTCTATGTGGATAATATTATCATTACAGGTAGAAATGAGATCGAAATAAGCATCCTTAAAATACAATTAGAAAATAAGTTTAAATTGAAAGACCTTGGGAAACTAAACTATTTTTTAGGAATAGAAGTATCATATTCTAATAAAGGAATCCTATTATCTCAAAGGAAATATGCACTAGAAATACTTGAAGAAAATGGCATATCAGGAGCAAAAGAATCCAAAATAACAATGGAAGAAATATAGACCTTAAGAATGAATCTAAATAAATTGGAAACCTAACTTTCTATAGAAAACTAGTTGGCAAACTAATATATCTCAATATCACCAGGCCTGACCTGAGTTATGCAGTTCACTGGCTCAGCTAGTTCATGAGTGAACCAAAGGAGGTTCATCTAAAAGCATTATTTAAAATACTAAGATATCTAAAGAGTGCACCAGGACAAGGCATTTTATATAAAAATAGTGAAGATCTAAGCATCCATGCCTTTTGTGACTCTGATTGGACAGGATGCCAAATCAGCAGGAATTCAGTAACTGGCTTCTGCATTTTAATTGGAAATTCAGTCATATCCTGAAAATCCAAGAAGTAATCCATAATATCAAGATCCTCATGTCAGGCTGAATACAGGGCAATAGCTTCAACAGCCTGTGAGGTATTATGGATTCATCAGTTAATCAAAGAAATGAAAATCAAAACTAATAATGAAACAACAATATACTGTGATAATAAATCAATAATCAATCTAGCTAATAACCCTGTGTTTCATGAATGAACAAAACACATAGAGATAGATTGCCATTTTATTAGAGAACTAATTATCCACAGAGTGTTTTGTCTTAAGCAAATTGGAACAAAATACCAATTGGCAGACATATTTACTAAACCTATGGGAGAAAATGAGATTACTTCAACCTATGTCAAGCTTGAAATCATAAATATTTATTCCAGAGCTTGAGGGGGGAGTAAAGAACTAATTAACACTAATTAAGACTAATTGGACTAATGTATAACTAGAGAAAACACAAGTATGCAGGTTTGTCAAGAAAGAAATGGAATACAGGGACAAAGCTGCAAATATTTCTATAAATATCCAGATGGGCCAAAAAAATAAAAGAAAGCAATTGGGCTCTTATTTGAATTAGTCCATTAAAGATAGTTAGTTGTTAGTGTTAGTTGGTCATTTGGTTCAATAACTTTAGTATTAATAAAAATCAGTCTAATTAACATTCAATTAATTCAATCTGATTTCATTTTATCCTAATACAATAGTTCCTACTAATCGTCTACAGTAGTAACCAACGGTTAGAAATTAGGTAATACGAGTAAACCTAATTTCTTCCCCTTCTCTCCGATTTCTCGACGTCTGGCGAGCATCTACTGCCCGCTCCGGTGCAGCTCTTCCTCATAGCTAAAGAAGGAAGTTCAATCCCACATTTTAACACTTTCCAACAAAAAGGATTTTCCTTCTTTCTTTCAAATCGTTGCAGATCGTATTTGTCTTCCTTCCTATTTTTGTCTCTTCCTTTATTATCATGTACCTATCTTTGTCTATCCCTTTATTATCATCTACCTATCTTTAACTCTTCCTTTATTTTCATCTTCCTATCTTTGTCCCTCCCTTTATTATCATCTTCCTATCTTTTTTTTTTGAAAGCATCTTCATTCCTAGCCCTAACCCTAACCCTACTCCCAGCTAGCCAGATTCTAGGGAATTCAAAAATATCATCTGATCAACATCAACTTATTGTTTATACTTCTCCACTTAATCACTGGTATTTTTATTTCATTTTCTTTTACTACTTGTTTTCAAATAATCTTTTTGAATGTTTGCTAATTTTCATTTTATTTAGGTTTGTGATTACATATGTTGAAGAACAACCTTAAGAGATATCAAAATTTATATAAGAAAATGAAATCAGACAAGGATAGACTCAACAATCTGCCTGGTGATATTATAGATAACATTCTTTTGTGGCTTCCATTAGAAGAAGTCATAAACACTAGCTTATTATCAAAGACTTGGAGATACAAATGGAGATCAATGTCTGAAATAAATATTGATTATAGATCATTTCGAAGTACGGAAGATTTTATAAATAAAGTTATCCAGTTTATGTTACTTCAGAGAGGCAATATTCAGATATTTGCATTGAAAGATTTACATGGTATCAGTTTCTCAGATCTCAATTTCTCAGATCTCAATATATTATTGGATCATTTAGATGGTCATCGAGTTCAGCAACTTACATTGGACTTTACTCATTTTTATGATAATTGTGATGATTATTTGATTCCATCCTTGGTATATTCTTTTGATAAATTGACCACATTAGATATCAAGTTTTGCGGCATGATTAAACTTCCATCATCATTTGATGGGTTTAAATATTTAACCTCTATTGTTCTTCATTGCATCACATTTGCTAGCGCAACAATATTCCAAAGATTGATCGATTTGTCTCCACTCCTCAAGCATTTGGATCTTCGTGTTTATGACCCTTTCGTTTTAAATTTAAATGCTCCTAATCTTCGTGTCTTGATATATGATGCTCCATTTTCTCGTTTGAGTTTTATGCATACTCCGTTGATTGAGAAAATTAGCCTTACTAGGACAGATGTACGTTGCTACGATTTGTCTAATCTTCTTGGCATTTTTTCAAAGGTGTCTAATCTTGAACTTTCTGCAATCAATTTTTGCCAGGTAAATTGCTTATATGAAAATCTCAGATTTACCTTCTTCTTCTTAAATGCTGATGTTTTTTATGGTTAATTTCTTTTGCAAGGTTGAATCAGCGTTACAAGAGATTAAATTCAACAATTTAAAAATACTTAATCTCATTGTGGATCCAAACTGTCCTCAAGAAAATGCAGTAGTTGATTGTATCCTTGAAAATTCTCCGGCATTGGTTCACCTTCAAATAACATTGGTAAAATCATCTATATTATTGATTTTACCATTTCATCGTTACTTAATAATAAAAATATTTAATTATGATTAATCTCTTATTTTTTACTTTATAGGCATTATATATAAATTCTTTTAAAAGCTCGTCCTTCAGGTTAAAAAAACATATTAAAATCTTGGACATCATTATATATTCAGGATTGACATCGGAAATGAAGTTCATTAAATATGTTCTTCGGAATTCGTCGCTTCTTAAGGTGGTTAACGTAAAATGGAGAAATAATTGGGTGAAATTAAGTATTAAGTATTAAGAAGAAAGATGATATTTTGAAAGAGTTGTTATCATTCGAAAGAGCTTCTAGTGTCAAAGTATATTTCTTTGGACCTGGAGAATGTTAGGATTATTTCGAGAAACATAAAAAAAGTTAAATTTTGTTTATGGAAATGCTTTCTACTTCCATTTGATTAAAACAATGTTGAATTAGAAGGAACAATAGATGCGTGCATTCTATATATTTTGCAGTATTTTTTGTGTATTTTGAAAATATTTTTTTGATGAATTTATATTTCATTCTAATTTCTATTATATTCTCCAATTTAACTGCCAAGTTAAAATCCTCTATTTCTTAACCACACATTCAAATATGAGATATTTTAAAATTTAGCAGTTGTCTATTTTCGTATCATGTAGATTTTGAAATTCCGATTCGGTGCTCGCGCTACTGCTACCTGCTTCTTTGAGCTGCACGCCACAAGAAGTCCCCATTACACTTCTTTGAGCTGCTTCTTAGAAGCCTCACTAGACGATGGTCAACGATGACTCTATGCAGGCTCGGCGGACGACGGAAGTTCGGCAGAGGATCAACGATGATGGGAGTAACAAGTCGATGTATGAGTAAAAATAAATGTAATGTAATTGAATGATTTATTAATCCATAAACATTCCAATGTATTTATAAAACATAATATTTAACTAACTCTACTGTTAACTAACTAATATTACAACTGTTAACTACTATGTCAACTCATACTAATCCTCATGATGAAGGAAGCTTCACTACAAGAAATAAGACCTTGTATGGCGGTCTTTAGATGGTGGTCTTGGACACCGCCATTAAAACCCCTAAACCGCCATCTAAAGACCGCCATCTATTATCCATCCCCATTTCCCACCAAAAATCGTATAGATGGCGGAAATCCGCCATCTAATCTGAAAATTTTCGCGCGAACTAAAAAGTTTTAGATGGTGGAAATCCGCCATCTAAAATATGGCACGGGAATAGTTTGGCGCCAATTCATTGATGGAGGTTAATTTCATTGATGGCGGATGTCCGCCGACTATCCTTGGAACATTAGATGGCGGAAATCCGCCATCTAAAGTTACGTAGGCGGTTCCCTTAGTTTATAGATGGCGGATATCCGCCATTTATTCATAGGAGAGGGCGATTGTGCCCATATTTAGATGGTGGAAATCCGCCATCTAAAACTAAGTAGAAGAGTTTAGATGGCGGAAATCCGCCATACAATGTTTGTTTAATTTTTTTTTAAAACAGGATTCTATATTGTGCATTCGAATCGTTGTTTTTTGAAATAGAAATCGATATTTGAGAAAACGATTTTGAAATAGAAATTGAAATCGATGTTTTTTATTAAAAAGAAATTAAATTACAGAATCGTTAAACATTCGAAGTTTTAATAAGAAAAAAAAAATCGTTTAATCAACACTCGTCTGAAAGCGAGTCTTCTGAATCAGAATCAGAAATATCTGATCCGAATGCAGACGGTATTGTGGACTTTGAAGTAGAAGCCATCTGCGTCATGTCGAGTCCAGAAGTCTTCAAAGTCTTATTCAGTTTCTTCATATATGATTTCATAGCATTGAACTTCTTCTTGTATTTGGAGACGTCTTTTTGACTCTCGTTACACTTGTTCTGAAAATGAAAACAAAAATGAGTTCGATAATCAAAAAAATTATTGAAATATATTGTAAATACCTCCAATGCTTTGAATTTTTCCGACCAAACTGCATCTGGTGTTGCATCAGCAGTCGTGCTTTCTGAGATCGGCTCTTTTCATTTCCAATTTGGAGAAGCCCATCTTTCGTTTGTTATGCTCACCATACTGGCAGCTTCTCCAATTCCTATTATTCGATTCTTCTTATTTTTGCCGAAAGTCTTGTTGACCATCGCTTCGATAAATTGCTGCATTATAAAAAAAAAATTAAGAAATACGAAATATATTTAAAATAATCAATGGAACTTACAAATAGAGTCATTGATTCAGATTCAACTCACGATTTTGCCTCTGGACTTTTGATAAATTCCGTGGCTTCAAGCTGAAAGAATAACAAAATCAAACAATGAAAATAGAAATTATAAAATAGAAATAATTTTAAAAAAATACTTACAACTTTATCTTCCCTTATATGTCATTTGTAAAGTCTCTGACCAAGCTTCGACTTCACTCCTTCCTTGTTGCATCTATATTCACATAAATCATTAATATATAAAAAAATAGATATAAATTTAAAAAAAATTACGAATTCATGACGTCTTTGCGCTAATCCTTTTGAACCAGCGTGATGTGTTATTTGATTCGCTCGGTTCGCGGTATTTATCTCGGAAATTTGCTGAAATTAAAAAAAATAATAAGTTTCAAAATTTATTAATATAATAAATATATATATATATACATATATGTACCTTTCCTTTTTCCGAACGATGTTGTCTCAATTTATTCAGAAATTGTGGTTTGCTAACATACGGTGGAAGAGTCGCTAAAATGTCTTCTTCTCTCATATCAGGATCAGAGCCATAAGTTTTAACCAAAGAATTATGGTTGCTCCTCCAGAGTTTGTTCAGCCTACCATGATATAAGTTTGTGCAGCTTTGCTTCCACTTAAATCATATTCAGCCTACATATTCAAAACTTATAAGTTTTGGAAAATTAATAAATTATATAAAAAAATATATACTTACAGTTAATATTTTTAACGCGTCCTGAAAATTCTGTTGTGGTTGATGACGCCACTCAATGTCGTACGGGAAGAGAGTATGGTCTTTTGCTAAAAGAACCATTCTTGTCGTTAATTTCTTTGCCATTTCATCCGTCGCTTGGTTTGTGTTGTCAAACATAACCTTCCACTTCGTACCTTTTTCTGGATGGTTATGGGGGTGGTCTTTTGTGCGACCACGACCCTTCTTCTGTGGAGGCACATTCGATGTGGATGGCTTCGTATCTAATTAATTTACATATTTAAGAATTAATTTTTTATAGAAACAATGATAATATTTAAAATATAAATAATAAACTGACCACTTGAACTGGACTCTTCAAAAGAGCGACTGTATGTAACCATCGCCAGTGCCATGAATGGTGTGATAACACCAAGCAGAACGAAAAAAGTAAACATAATATGAAATATTTAAATTTGAAAATAAAATTATTTATTTTAAATACATAGCCAGACACCCGTATATGGGGTCTTGGTCTGACACAACAACCAAACATTTTTCCTATTGTAATTTACATTCTTTATTATTAGACACAACAAATCTTCGAAGTCGTCGTGAGAAGAGTTGTATTCGATTTTAAATGAATGTGTGCCACCACAATCATTTAACACTCTAGCCTCGTATCCTAACACTAAAATCTGACTGGTTTCCATTGTTTGAGGATTTGTCGACCATATTTTTGGACAGTTCTGAAAATGATGACCGTTGACTCCGCAACGGAAACAAGCAAAAACACGACAATAATAATCTATGTTTTTGTAAAAACTACGTTGAATCTGATTAAGTCTTTCTAGTCGTTCATATCGTTCGACGATTGCAAGTAGTTGACTCATTTTTTACTGAAAAAAAAAAGAAATATTTATAATCAACATGATATTACATTGAAAATATTAAATTATATTATAATGTAATACTTTATAATTTAATTACAACAATCATCATTATCAACATCGAAAATATCTCTATTTGGTATTTTAAGGACTGAACTCCATTCAGATTCTACCGGATTTTGAATGTAGAAACATTGTTGAGCCTGATTTGCCAAAATGAAAGGTTCTTTTCCAAATTTCCCCCGTGTCGTATTGACTGAAACGACACCAAAATCATCAACTTTAGTACCTGCTTTTCCAGGATCGTACCACTTACATTCAAACAAACAATATTAGTCGTGTGACCGTAGCAAATTTCGAAAACATTTTCTAATAATCCATGATATTCAATTTCTGCTACCAACGGAGCATCATTTGGAGATTTAGCATACGTTGATGTTGTAGCCGATAGAAAAATACCGTTATTTTGCGTCGATCTACGATTTGTCAATTCTGACGTCTGAAATTTTAATCCATTCATAATGTAACCATTATAAATTGAAGCAAAACAACTTGGTCCGCGGGAAATAGAATTTAAATCTGTGTCAGATTGTTGAGCTTCGGAGATGTGTTTTTTAAACCAATCGGCAAATTGTTTGAAGTGTAAATTTTCCAGACGGAGCTGTGTGTGTTTTGGAAACATAACTTTCAATTGCTTCAAGTGTTTATTTCGATATGGTTCGACACTTTCAAGGTCAAACAATATACATTGATGCAACTGTTTCTGTTGTAAAGTAGTCAACGTTATATCAGTCGGTGCATTTAAAAACCCATCGATATACCTATCTGGCCGATTTGATTTTGTCTCGACATTTTGTAAAAATCGAGAACAAAACGTCATTGACTCTTCAGCAAAATAACTTTCCGCAATAGATCCTTCCGGGTGACTACGTACGGTCACATGATTTTTTAGAGTCAAAAGATACCTAAAATGAGAATATATATTGTATGATCAAGACATATTAATTATAAATTTATTTATAATTGTATAATTAAATATATATACCACTCTATCGGATACATCCATCGATATTGTACCGGTCCAGCTATTTTCACTTCGGTTGCTAGATGGACCGTCAGATGAACCATTACAGTAAAGAAACCGGGAGGAAAGATTTTCTCAAGATTGCACAATGTATATATAATTCTTTTCTCCCATCGTTCCATAAGTTTGATTTCGATTACTTTCGAACAAATATCGTGGAAATATCCGCAAAGTTCAACGAGAACCGAAGTCACTACAGGTTTTGTCGATTTTCTTAATGCAATAGGAAGTAACTGTTGCATTATAACGTAACAATCGTGACTTTTCAATCCGATAAATTTTCTTTCTTTCATTTTCACGTTTCTAGAAATGTTAGAACAATATCCATCGGGAAGTCGGAGGGATTTGAACACTGACAGAAATAATATTTTTTCATTCGTCGTTAAGTTGAAACACGCACTCGGAATGTCCCATTCTTCTCCACGTTGAATAGGATGAAGTTCTTTTCGGATACCCATCGATTGTAGATCGAACCTCGCGTTCAAATTATCTTTCGTTTTACCATCCATTTCCAAAATAGTGTTCAAAATATTGTCACACACATTCTTTTCGGTGTGCATAACATGAATATTATGTCGTAGAAGCAACGTCTTCCAATACGGTAATTCGAAAAAAATACTCATTTTTTTCCATCCTTTGGGCAATGGTATTTTTTTCGTTCTTTTCGTCGACGGTCTACAATCTTTTGGTACATTCGATGTTTTACCAAAAGTGACTGAATCTCGAAATGGATACACCTGACTATATATTTCAGAACCCGTCAAACGTTTAGGGCGACTCTAGTTTCGATCTGATTATTGAAACTTTTCTTATCGCTCCTATAATAATGTTTCATATCTAGAAATCGACGATGCCCTATATCTAGAAATTATATTCATTAACATTTCAATTTAATAATTACTAATTAATTAACAAATTTTTAATTTCATGCAAATTAATCATTAACATTTCAATTTAAAAATTACTAATTATTTAAAAAAATAATAATTTCATGCAAATTATTAATTATTAATTCAATTTAATAATTATTATTAACAAATAATTAGCAAATTAATAATTTTTATTTCAATTTAAAATCATTCAATTTCATAATTATTCATTAACATTTCTATAATTTCATGCAAATTAATTAATCATTATTAATTCAATTTAAAATCATTCAATTTAATTATTATTAATTAATTAATAATTTTATGCAAATTAATCATTATTGATAAAATTTAAAATGATTCAATTTCATAATTATTAATTAACAATTTAATAATTTCTTGCAAATTAATTATTATTGATAGAATTTAAAATCATTCAATTTAATAATTACTAATTAACAAATTTATATTTACATGCATACAAATTAATTAAATATTTTTAAAACAAAATGATTAAATAAACATTTATAATTTCATACCGCAATAGAGCTTAATTCAATCTAAATTTTTGGATTCTTGATTTTTCAAAACCTACATCAAGTCAACAACACAATAATTTAATTAGTTAATTAAAACATTATATAAATTATTTATTTAATCAAATCAATTTATAAATTATTTAAAAATAATCAATTAAATAATTAATTAAAACATTTATAAACAGTAAATTAAATAATTCATAAATAACAAATAATTAATTAAATAATCATTCATTTTTAAACAAATAATAATTTTATTAATAAAAACAATCAATTAAATATTTATTACATAAGAATTATTTTATAATTTAATGCAAAATTTTCATTATTTAAAACAATATGTTAATTACTTATTTAATTAATTAAAACTTCGTTTTAATTATTTTTAAAAAGTAAATAAAATATTTTTTAAATTAATTAAAAAAAAATAAAATAATATTTCAAGCAAATTAAATAATATTTCATTTTCATTAAAACAAAATTATTTCTTTCAAATAATTGATTTCATGCATATTTATTTCATGTAAATTATTAGTTTCATGTAAACTTAATAATTTAAATTAAATAATTTAAATATATATGATTCAAAATTTATTTTTAACATTATAATTTAATATAACCATTCATAAAATATATCCATTCATCAAATATTATTTGATATTATAACCATTTCATTTTATTATTATTTCATAACAATCATTCATAGAATTAATATAACCATTTGATATAACCACTTAATTTAATTTTTTTGCGAATCATTCATAAACATACTAAAATAATTCATTAAATTTATCTTTCATTGATACTGTAGACATTAATCTTTCATTCATAACAATTACAACATAAAACAATCATAAAACAAGAAATCAATAACAAGAAATCAATTACAAAAAAAATCAATAAAACAATCAAAATAACATAATGAAAACAACATAATCACAACATAATCAAAACAACTTCGATTTCTTGTTTCTTGTTAATATATTTGACCTAACATGATGAACAAATTAACACACTAATTTTAAAAAAAACGAACATGCTCTGCTTGTGTAAGTGAATCTACTGCCGATCCTAATTTAGTAAAATAAACACAGATTTGGCACTTCATTCTTTTGCCGATCCAAGTCCTAGTAAATGAAAGATCTACTTCTATCTATCTACCTAAGAATTTACAATATCTTTGAAGGAAATGCCACCATTGAACATGTAGGAAATATTACCGAGGTGTGTGGAAGTGGAGACCTTCACAGATGTAGGAAGTGGAGACCGGCGACGGAGACGTGACCGACAGGAGGAGACGACGACGACGGGAGGAGGCGACGACGATTCGGCAGGAGCGAGGGAACGACGATTCGGCGGCAGGAGCGAGGGATGAGAGGATTTGAAGAACAAGAAGCCGACTCTGTCGATTTGGGGTTTTTATTAAACCCCCAAACTTACATGGCGGATTTCCGCCATGTAAGTACACTTAAGTGCCGCCAGCACTAAAGTGAAAGTCCGCCCAATCGAAATTTGGGCGGGCTTTTTCCGCCCGACTCCCCGAATACTTAACATGGCGGATGTCCGCCATGTTAAGTCAATTTAATCGGGTAATCGGGTTGAATATTGGGGGAGATTCGAAATTTTGGGCGGGATAGTTTAGATGGCGGAAATCCGCCATCTAAACACCGCCATCGAAAATACAATTGAACCGCCGTCTAGCCAAAACCTTTCCTCGGCGGACTAAAAGAATAGATGGCGGACATCCGCCATCAAAACAACTGAAGTATTAATGGCGGATTTCCGCCATCTAAAGGCCGCTATACAAGGTCCTTTTTTTTGTAGTGCAACCCACGTCATAGAGCGAGTCGGCGATCTATTGAAAGAACTCCGCCACCTCCCGTGGATTTGGATAGCAATCGAGATCCGAACCTCGATTTCAATACAAATGTTGGAGCTCCGAATCCATCTGGGTTCGCTCACTGTGAGATCGCCTTGAATGGTGAACCAAGGTTGCTCCCAATAGGCCGCTCCGGGGACGGCAAATTTGAGCATGTAATGACTTCAGCAACCTTGGATGGTTCTGATGGACTGCACCCCCCCTCCAACCTCAACACGAGCGATGCTCGAAGCTTGCTACCGGGGGTGCAAATTTCTGGGCATTTGCGATTCTGGATATCGCGTTACCAGCCTGCGAATCTTCCACCACCGGGATTCCAGGCTATCCCGAGGATATACTTCAAGCATTTCTCGGAATTACCAATTCCTGAGATAATCAGTGAAGTACTGCTCACCTTTGAAGTGTCCCTGTCGCAGGTCCCAGCGGGATTCTTCGTGATCCTACGGGGTTTTCTGAATGTTTGCTGGAGCCTAAGGATTACTGCGACCGCAAGCTAATTTCTACACTTCTACAAGCTTGTGAAGGAAAAGTCAGGATCTGGTCGCGTCGGGTTTACACGACGGCATTTCGACAAGAATGTTGTCGACGATTTGCCGACAAATTTTGGATGCAACTGGAAGAAGGAATTCTTCTTCATTACTTTTGAGTTTCTTCCCGGGAGTCGGGAAGAATAGAATGATCCCCACCGAGTGCACATGTGTGCTTCGCTTGGGTTGACCACTAGAGACATCGAAGCCTCGGATCGGATTGCGCAGACCTTGGCTGAATATTCTGTGCCGCACAGTATTCCCTTTGTCCTTTGCCAAAGGGAAGACTTTACTTTTGAGGATGTGGCTGAAGCTCAAAAGCCACCAACGGAAAAGGAGCTGGAGAGCGGGAAAAAGCGATCGTTTTTATACTTTGAGGCCGCTCCTCTCTATATGTGCAAGCGATTCCAAGAGGCGAAGCTCATTCGATTAAAGAAGAGCAAAGGGGCTGAGCCTCGACGGACATTCGAGAAAGGATCAAGTTCTCTATCTGTGCCCCCACCCTCTGTTGGTTACAAGCCCTACACTTCTGGTGTGTTACTTCCCGACTTTAATGCTGATCCTGAAGTTAGGAAGGAAGTGATGTCACTCCTGATGGGCCAGTCCAGGCGATGGTGTCAGAACGAGCTACTTCGACACATGACTGCTGCTTGCTAAATGGCACATGCATGCTACAGTGTTGAAACCATCCACGACACTGAGAAGATTCAAGAGAAATACAATCATCTTGACACGAAGTTCAAGGAGAGCAAGAAAGCCCTTGCCAAGCTGAAGAACGTGAAGTCCCGGATGGAGAACATGCGCGACAATATTCAGCCAAAGAAGGACAAGACGATCGAGTCCAAGCAGAAAGAGATTTACGAATATGTCACGAAGATATTGGGACTTCGCAAAGAGCTGAAAGCCACCTCTGCTGACCACGCTAAGGAAGTTGATGGTTTGAAAGGTCAACTAGATGGTGAGATTGGGCATGTAGTCTCACTTGAGGCTACTGTAGATAATTTGAGAAAACAAGTTGCCAAATACCAAGAAGAGACCACTAGGCTAAAGAGCGAGCTAGCTAGCGCGGAAGAGGAGGTCTTGGCTCTTACGAAGGACAAGTCCGCGCTCTCCGGGAAAGCTGAAGGGTTGGAGTTAGACGTGCGATACCAATCCGACCAACTTCAAGAGCTCATCTTTTTTGGTCCTACCGTGTTTCCCACTTTACCCCCTGACTACATTACGGATATAATGGCATGGGTAGAGAAGCATCCTGAAGAACTTGAGAAGAAAAAGGATTCACTGGACAAGATGAAGGACGAGGCTGCTCAAGAATAGAAACATTCTAGTCCTTCTAAATATTTTTGTAATCTTTTATCATTTTTGTAATCTTTTGAACTTAATGAATCATTTTTGCTTTCTTTCCATTAATTGTTTATTTACTTTACTTCTTTGAATTGTAACTAAGACCCGAAACTAGATTCGCGAGTCGTAATTTAGCCGCTCTGGACGTAAATTAGACTAACCCTATCGCTAGCCACTCTGGGCGTAGACTTGGCCGTGCGAATCGTAGCTCAATCTACGGTTAAATTTGCGAAATAAATTAAACTTCACAACTAACAAAAACTCGCAATATCGATTAAAATAATAATTTGAAAACAAAAATATCGAAAAAGATAACAAAAGATAACAAAAAATATCGAAAAATATCGCAATGTCGATATGATTTTTTCTAGACCTTAAGACTCTAGAATTGTATTGTAGTTTGACTCTGGCCGTAGCGACGGAGTGATTTTTTACCTTCATCGAGTCCATAGCGACAAGATGAGGTTGGATCGTTATGGTCATAACGACAAAACGATTTCTAATTTATTGAGGCCAAAGCGACAAAATAGACTAGCGAGTGTTTGGAAACCCTAACCGTGAGTGGTGTATGAACCTTTTTTAGGTTTTTTGTTCGTGTATTCTCTATGTGTTCCTGGGACTCTTTTGCTTATACCCTTGTAGTTTACCTCTGGCCAAAGTGACAGAGTGATTTGAACCTTCATCGAGGCTATAGCGACAAGATGAGGTTGAATTGTTAAGGCCATAGCGAGAAAATAATTTCTGATCTATTAGGGCCGAAGCGACAAAATAGATTTCCAATTTAGGGTAGAGTCGTAAACAGGAAACTTAAAGAGATATAACTTTTTATTATTATTAAAAAAGAGAAAAACATGTTTGAAATAAAATCTAATTATTTTATTTTATTATACACTGAAAGGACCTAAGGAATGGGAGGATAAATACTAAGCGTAGTATTGCTGCATGTTGTCCGCGTGCCAGGTGGTTGGAACCATTGTTCCATCCTGTCGCCGTAGGCGATAAGGTCTTGGCCTTATCTCCTCTTCGACGATGTAGGGACCCTCAAAGTTGAATGACAACTTATTCCTTGGTCTATTCCTTTCAGTGATGCTAGCCTTTCGCGTGACGAGGGTTCCCGACAAAAATACTTTTTTGCGTACTTGGCGATTGTGGTATCGTGATACGCTGGCCTTGTACGATTCATTCCGCAGGTCCGTCTCGTCGCAGGTTTCATCCCTCAACTCTAGCTCTGTTGCTAGGTTTTGGTCATTGTTTTGCTCGTCGTACTTCGAGACTCTATATGTTAGTATACTTATCTCGATTGGTACGACAGCCTCCACTCCATATGTCATAGCGAAGGGGGTGTTTCCCGTGGGATTTTTACTAGTTGTGCGATATGCCCATAGAATTTCGCACAACTTATCTACCCAAGCCCCTTTTGCCGATTCGATTTTCTTTTTGAGCCCTTGTACGATGGCCTTATTGGTTACTTCCACTTGTCCGTTTACCTGTGGTCGGTAAACGGAAGCAAAGTGGAGTTTTGTACCTAGGTCCTCGCACATTCTCGAAAATTTCCCCCTGTGAATTGGGTACCATTGTCTGTGACAATGTGTTGGGGAACTCCGAATCGGCACACTATGGAGCGATATACGAATTTGACTGCCACATCTTGAGTGATCTTTACTACAGCCTGAGCCTCGACCCATTTTGTGAAGTAGTCATGGTGAGACATGCCTGATTACGTCAGTCACTCCCAGCAACGCCCTTCAAATAAGGAATAGGGTTCCGTCGCTATATGCCGGACCCCCGGAAGGCTTCCGCGGTGCGGAGCACGTGTCTACATCAAGAGCCCAAGGCAACACTTGAGAGTCGCCGACTCCAAAGGTGTATC
>LFYR01001744.1:6876-32933 GCA_001185155.1 Zostera marina | reverse complement strand
CAAGCCGCTCTTCGTTCGGCCAATAACTAAATACCTTCAATAATGTCACCTACTCTCAGGTCGATCCCTCACTGTTGGCACAACCCTTCCCAGAATTATCCACAGCGTGTCACCAGTCTTCACAGTAAAAGAAAATATAGCTTCCTCGCATATCCTCCATGTCACAAAGAACACATCTCGTTGGACATTCACTTACCAAATTCCGTAATCGACTAAATGTACATGTAGCCTATTCCACCTAAATCGACATAGTAATATAGCCATTTTCGATGATTTTGACACCATATACCATCCACCATTACCAGTACGTCCTCCTCCATTGGTGTTTTCAATATCTCATTAATATTAACCAACGACGACCCTAGCTCCTTACCACACCAAATCGCCTCATAATCTGCATTGCATTTCATGATCTTAGCCGTATCCTTCCGATGGCGAATTATGTCCGACCAAACCGGTTGGATGTCAGCTAGAGCTTTATTTTTATTATATCGTTGTCTCATCCAATTGCCCCAAATAAACCGGCACTCGTCCAAATAGTATTGTCTTTTAAATTGTCGTTACCTTGGTCAACATCTGCATAATAATTAATACTTCGTAATGCCAAATAAAATTTAGAGAATTCACGTTGAAATTAGAATGGTCTAAGTCTATTTTTTATTTTCACATTTAGTCCCACATCGAAGGAGTTAAAAAGTTGGGTTTGGAAGAGAGCTATAAATAAAGGAGGATATCATTTGTTTGAAATCATACCTTTCTCGGCCTTTTGGCTAAGATCAAGTGTAGTATCTGTTCTTATCAGTTTAATATCTGATACGTGGGTCATCGATTCACATGATATTAAATTAATTTTTCTATGGGGAGAGTCCATTACAATAGCTTGCTATTGGACTTTCGAATGTCTCCTTTGTGTTGCACAATTACATCGGTTGGCATATCCCTACCAATTTTAAAATTTAATTTTTTCTTTAATGTTTATAATATCAGATAGTTTATAGAGCAGGATTTGTAGATTTTTTTATTATATTTTATTACCCTTCAATAACTAGAACTATATCTTTTTGAATCACTAGAATTATTTAGTTTAATTGTATTAAGTCCCACTTGCACCACATGATGGAGCCCATAGTTTTTAATGGAGCCACGTACAATCCATGTATGCTCCACGTAGGATAGATAGTTAGTTGTAACAGATTGTAACCAATTACAGCTTTGAATACAGATCAAATGTAATTACAGAAAGTTCTACTTCTCCGATGACGAATCAAACGCCATTCTCTTCCGCTGCGACGAAGCCGATTAGATGTCTTCTTCTCGAGAAAGATAATTACTTCTCGTGGGAGATGCAATTTTGCGCGATGTTACACGGATTTGATTTAATGAGCTACGTACGTTCGCGAGGACGTCAATCTTATATCACCGGAGACGATCCAGCAGGACCAGTTGATATTGAGATGGATTTTAACTGGGATATCGACATCGATTGTTCCTCAAGTACGTGGCGTTGTATAGAACTTCCGCCGGTATATGGTCGTGCTTACAATGTCTTTACGCATCTGGTACATAGGTTCACAGACACGGTATGCATCTCCATCTGCAGTTACAGTCAATCCGTAAAGGGGGGAATGTCCATGGACGAGTACATCTCGAAAATTTCGGTACTCAAAGATGCGCTCCCTGCCACCGGGGAGAAATTGAAAGAATCAGAAGTGATATTGATTGCGCTTGGAGGCCTGAGCGAGGAATATGAGGCCTTTGTACCTTCAGTTACTATGCGTTATGATCCGAATCTCTCGTTTTCGGAACTTGACGAGCTTCTGATGGATCACGAATTACGGATGGGCGCACGGAATGTATCGTGAGTTCTGGAATCCGGTGAGGTAAACGCTGCAGCAAAGAACGGATGGGGCTCCAAAGTAGATGTACGGTGTCAAATTTGTTCCTGCAAAGGGCATGGTGCGGTCGATTGTTATAATCGACTGAACCTAACCAGATTTCCACCGAGTTACAATCGGACATTGCCTCCGCGAGCACCCAACAGAAGTAAGGGAGGTTCGTTATACGCCATTACGAATTACTCATCGGAAGCTATGATGATGTGGTACTCTGACTCGGGTGCCACATCGCATATCATAAGCTTGGAAGATAACATTAAGTACCCACGGCAATACACTGGTAAAGACTGTATATACACTGCCGACGGGACCCCACTTCCAATTACCAAATCTGGTCGAAGTGTTGCCAAGATTGATGAATCGTCTTTAGTTCTTCATGATCTATTACTTGTAGAATTTCAGAGTAGACATTTCTATCTATGTATAACTATTTGAATAGATTTAAACTAAATGAAGTAGTATAGGAATTTAAGCATAAGAACTGTGATGATGATCAGAGTATGAAGATGAATAATACTTAGAATAGACAAGACTATTAAGAAAGATTCAAATCAAACATATACGATTAAAAATTGGATTTAAGGATTCAAGATAAACATCTGATAACTGAATGGAAATAACATAGAAATAAAAGACTGCAACTAACAACAAGAACATCTACAAAATAGGAAGAAATGAAAACTGTTCACAACTAAGACAGATAAATGAAGAAAACCCAAAAAACTAATCTCACAATGAGAGGAACTGAATCCGAAGAACTGAAGATGAAGATCGAAGATGTTCGAACGAAGATCAGGTGACGGGAAGAATCTGACCGGAAGAACAAGATAAAATAGTAAACTAAACCTGGAGAAGATTGGAGGGTTAGAAGACCAAGAATCAAAATAAAAGAGAGATTGAATAATACCTGACTCGTTATTTTCTCACTGATGTGAGAGTTTCCTTTTATAGGCTTTAGAGATGCTTCTCATTCCTCAATCGGGTTTTACCCGAGTACCCGACTGCCCTTCTATTCTAACATCCTCCCGAAAGGTCGACGGGAAGAATTCCGACGAACTTGGATGACCAGAATTTGACGCATGTGTTAATTGAATTAATTTGTGTCGGTGTCTATGACGTCGGAATGCCTCTGTTCCCAAAACCTTTGTGAAGCCATCTGCTAATTGAAGCCCCGTAGGTATGTATCTAACTTCAATAGCTCCTTTACTTATCAACTTTCGAAAAAAGTAGTATGCTATGTCAATATGCCGAGATCTGCTTGTAATTGTAGGGTTAGTCGCCATGTATATGGCTGACTTGTTATCACACAACAATAGTGGTGGTTTTGAGAATGTAAAACCCATTTCTCTGAATAATGAACAATACCATCTAACTTCAGAAGTTACATGAGAAAGTGCCTTAAACTCAGCTTCTGCACTTGATAACGATACTGATGGCTGCTTTTTGGTGGACCATGATACTAAATTTCCATTTAGCCAAATACTAGACCCACTTATCGACCTTCTGTCTAATGTACCACTCCAATGTGAATCACAGTAAGCTTCTAGGAATAATTGTTTGTTCTCACTAGGAGTGAACCTCAACCCTATGTTTGAAGTCCCTCTTAGATATCTGAATATCCTTTTTACCGCTAACAAGTGACCTTCTAATGGATTATGTAAATGTTGGCATACTTGATTAACAGCAAACGATATATCTGGTCTAGTTAGACTCAGATACTGGAGAGAACCTACCATACTCCTATATGCTGTAATATCCTGAACTTGTTCTCCAACAATCTCATACATTCTTGGTGACTGTACCATTGGAGTATTTGTAGGTTTAGCCTTGTCAAACTCATATTTTGTGAGCAGATCATTTATATACTTTTCTTGAGACAAAACTATTGTAGAACCTGTGTAATTACATTCCATTCCCAGAAAATATTTAAGAGATCCCAACTCCCTGCAAGCAAATTCAGAACATATTTCTGAAATTACCTCCTTAATTTCTTTTGAGTTTCCACCTGTGACAATAATGTCATCAACGTACACCAATATAATAACCTTTGAATTTTCAGAGTTCTTGAAAAATAGTGAGGCATCTGTGTGAGAATTAGTGAAGCCCTTTTTAACCAAAAAGGCTTGTAACCTCATGTACCAAGCCCTTGGTGCCTGTTTTAGCCTATATATGGCTTTATGCAATAAACATACATCTTTGGGTCTTTTTGCATCTATGAATCCCGTGGGTTGTTTCATGTAGACAGTTTCTTGTAAAAATCCATTAAGAAATGCATTCCTGACATCCAATTGTTGCAATTCCCACCCAAAGGTAGTTGCCAAAGATATCACAGTTCTAACATTTGAAATCTTTATGACAGGACTATAGGTATAGTGAAAATCTGTACCTTCCTCTTGGGTAAAACCTCTTGCAACCAGCCTAGCCTTTAGTCTCTCTACTGACCCATCTGCCTTCTTCTTAACCTTGTAAACCCACTTTGATCCCACTATGTTCATATGTTGCTCATGTGGTACAAGAGTCCAGGTCTTGTTCTGATTCATAGCTTCTATCTCCTCCTTCATAGGTTCTCCCCAACATCCCTATTTTATAGCCTGTGCATAAGAAGTAGGCTCACATGGAATAGATATATTAGACATATTAGTGGAAAAAGAGCAATCAAAATCTTTTAGTAAGACACTTGGAACTTTTACCCTCTCAGATCTTCTTAAAACAGGTTCACTTACACGTTTAATAGGAGAATTACTAAGAGAGTTATCAGCTGACCTATTTGCTGAAACTGTACCATCAGAAGATAAGGTGGAAGACGATTCAATAGATGATATATCTTCTGGTGAGCTTGGTACAATAGAACCATCCTGCTCAGAGTTTTTAAGATCAGATTGTAAATTATCAGAAGAACTAATATTTTGTTTATTTGTATTAGTAGTATTCATTGAAATGGTGGATACTATATTGAACTCATCATCATGCATGGATAGAATTGTGTTGTTTTTTGTATAATCTCGGGATGATTGGATTTGTTTAGATTTAATTTGTTTTAGAAAGGAAAAGTTTGTTCATCAAATAAGACATCTCTAGAGACTGTAATTTTCAAGGTTTCTAAATCAAGACATCTATAACCCTTTTGTTGTGTTGCATAGCCTAAGAAAACAGATTTTGACGCTTTAGGCTCTAATTTTTTTCTTAGGTGTTTATGAATGAAGGGATAACATAAGCATCCTATTGTTTTCAGTAAAGTATAATCTGGTAATTTTTTAAGTAGGACCTCATGAGGTGTTCTGTGCTCTAGTATAGATTTAGGGAGTCTGTTTAAGATAAATACAGCTGAAGAAAATACTTCTGGCCAGTAAACATGTGGTATCCCAGACTGAGCAAAAATGCATCCACTTATTTGCACAATTTGTCTATGCCTCCTTTCCACCACTCCATTTTGTTGTGGTGTATAGGCACAAGATATTCTTTGTTTTATCCCACCTGTTTGACAAAACTCTTTCATTTTCCTATTGAGAAATTCACCCCCCATATCTGTTTGTATCTCCTTGATTGTAGTTTCTAATAAGTTCTCTACTTGCCTTTTAAATACCACAAATACTTGAAAAAAATCAGACTTATGTTGCATAGGGACAATCCAACTGAATTTTGAGAATTCATCAACAAATGAAGCATAATATGCAAATGAGTGAACTGAATTAACAGGAGCAGGCCCCCACAAATCAATGTAAATTAGCTCTAAAGGTTTATTACAGACACTTGTACTCCTTTTATATGGTAACCTATGAGCCTTCCCTAATGGACAAATAGGACAACTACCTTCCTTTATTTTACTAGCTAAACAAGGCAGTATCCATGATAGATCCTTTAGAATGGCTTCAGACGTGTGTCCCAGCCTTGAGTGCCATATCCCTTTGTAGTTTTGACTCCAACAACATTTGCTTTTACATCCTGGTCCAGGTGATATAAACCTCCCGAGCTATTACCAGAAAACAACATCTCCTTGGTACATTGGTCCTTCACCACAAAACCATTTTTGTTAAAAAGAATCACACAATTATGGTCATGTGATAATTTTTGAATTAATAATAGACTTTTCTTTAACCCAGGTACATGCAAAACTCCATTAATTATAAACTTCTTCCCCCTTGCAAAATGCAAACAGAACCTTTATGCATGATTCTCAACCTTTCCCCACTACCTACAATAACAGACTGGTTACCTGCAAACTGCTCATAAGCAGTGAAGGCTTCTATATCTGGGGTCATGTGGCTGCTAGCTCCTGAATCTAGACACCATGTTGACTCATTGCAGTGTGCTACATCTGACATTGCCACTATCTGATTGGGATCAATATTCTGAACAGGTGCTGGTTGTATCTCTGTTGTTGTAGTATCAGCCAGATGAGCAGAAAAATTGTGCAGATCAGGACATGCTTTGGCCAGATGCCCTTTTTTGTCACAAATCTGACAGTTAAAGTTCTGATCAATGGATGCAGGTTTTGGTAAGATAGGTGGTGGTTGTGGACTGTTGTTTTGAGGAGTTATAAATGCCTGAGGAACTTGCTGAGGTTGTGGTGTTCTGAAAATTGGATTTGAATAAGGTCTGGGTTGGTTATAGTATTGTGGTCTGTGTTAATGATAATATTGAGTGTGATATTGTGGTGCTCTAGGCCCGAACATATTCTGACCACCAGGATTGTAAAAACCACCAGAATTTTGATATCCATACCCATTTGGATTGTAGTTATACACACCTGAATTTTGATAGTCACTTCCATTATTTCCAGCATAATTTCTTCCTCTCCCATGATTGTAATTATTATTTCCTTTAGGCTGATAGTTAGCTGCAAATGCTGTGACTTGTGTTTCACTCTGAATTTTTTAAAAAAAATTATCTTCACTGATAAGCAAATAGTAAGCTCTTCAAAACTGGTAGGACCTCTAGACCTCACAGTTGTTGTTATCACATGGTAATCAGCTCCTAGTCCATTTAGGATATAAGCCAGAATTTGTGTATCACTGATTTCCTCACCAGTAGAAGCTAGTGATTCTACTAGTCCTTTTGCTTTAACTAGATAATCCTGCATTGACTCTGTTGATATTTTCTTCAGGTTGCTTAGCTGATCTCTTATTACTTGGATCTGAGTTTTACTAACAGGAGAGAATAATATTTCTAAAGAATTCCAGCCCTCAAATGCTGAATTGCATTTTAACAGCATCAGTTGGTAGGGATTCGTGACAGTAGCCTTCAGCCATTCTAGAATCAAATTATCCCTGGTTTCCCATTTCTCAAACTCAGGGTTGTCATTACCATTGTCTAATTTTCTGGCTGGAACGGGCTCTGTTCCAGACACAAATTTCAACATCTTATGTACTCTAAGAGCACATTCGAATTGATTTTTCCAGCATAGGTAATTCCCTCTATCCATCTTATCCGGAACTAGGCTAAAAATGTTGTAGTTGGCAGAGGTTGGAGGTGGAATTGTTGGTGTTGTGTATAAGTTCAGAGGTAAAGGATTTTGTGGTATAAATGGTTGTTCAGGTGGATTGGCCATGGAAAAACTGCAATGATGAATTAGAACAACAAGGAATCAAACCATACTCAATTGTTTACACTTAACACAACATATTCAAAATATATAATGCTTGTAATAATTCCGGATCTAGATCAAAAAAACTTGGCAAAATAGTAGATCTGAAATAAAACTTGAATGGACCAAAAGGATCAAAGCTCTGATACCATGTAGAATTTCAGAGTAGACAGTTCTATCTATGTATAACTATTTGAATAGATTTAAACTAAATAAAGTAGTATAGGAATTTAAGCATAAGAACTGTGATGATGATCAGAGTATAAAGATGAATAATACTTAGAATAGACAAGACTATTAAGCAAGATTCAAATCAAACATATACGATTACAAATTGGATTTAAGGATTCAAGATAAACATCTGATAACTGAATGGAAATAACATAGAAATAAAAGACTGCAACTAACTACAAGAACATCTACAAAATAGGAAGAAATGAAAAAAATTGTTCACAACTAAGACAGATTAATGAAGAAAACCCAAAAAACTAATCTCACAATGAGAGGAACTGAATCCGAAGAACTGAAGATGAAGATCGAAGATGGTCGAACGAAGATCAGGTGACGGGAAGAATCTGACCGGAAGAACAAGATAAAACAGTAAACTAAACCTGGAGAAGATTGGAGGGTTAGAAGACCAAGAATCAAAATAAAAGAGAGATTGAATAATACCTGACTCGTTATTTTCTCACTGATGTGAGAGTTGCCTTTTATAGGCTTTAGAGATGCTTTACATTCCTCAATCGGGTTTTACCCGAGTACCTGACTGCCCTTCTATTCTAACATTACTTGTGCCACTGCCACTCGAAATTT
Source organism: Zostera marina (assembly GCA_001185155.1). NCBI lineage: Eukaryota > Viridiplantae > Streptophyta > Magnoliopsida > Alismatales > Zosteraceae > Zostera > Zostera marina. The sequence goes on along the minus strand of LFYR01001744.1, from coordinate 24,641 downwards.
ACTTTCAGTAAATAGGTTATGTTGCAATAATAATGTCTCTGTTTGTTTTGATGCGCAGCGAGTATCGATCTACAGTGCGTGTGAGAGAAGACTGAGAACGGGGATATTACAGTAGAACACATTCTGGGTATAAATAGAAGTGGGCAGATATTTTAACAAAACCTCTATCACCAAAGTCCTTCCTATATTTACAGGATAATATCGTCGGGGAAGCTCCGTGAGTCTGAGGGAGGTGTATGTAGCCACGTACAATCCACATATGCTCCACGTAGAATAGATAGTAGTTGTAACAGATTGTAACTAATTACAGCTTTAAATACAGATCAAATGTAATTACAAAACAATTCAATTTTGATTAAGTTAAATATACTTCGTATAGTTTTAATGTATATTGGAAAATGGAAATTTCTTACATTGACTAATGACTTTATATTTTTATTTAATCCAATTTTTAATCCCACATCGTTGTAACATGAGAATAAGATGGAGAAGCTGAATATAAATATAGAATAATAACATCTTTATTGGATACTTACCTGGACGGGGTCTATGGTTGATCAAGAAGGGTCATGGCCTAGGTTGATGATCTCCATTGCACTTTGGAGAAGCATCAAGCTAACATCTTCCCAAGTGGGAGAGTGTACGTCATAATTTGTTACTTTGAGGGTACGCGTTCGCGCGGCCCTTGTCAATATTTAATTCAATATTTTCTCAATTATGAGTTTTGCAAAGCTATAAATTTTATAATTATAGAAAATTGCAATTAAAATTAATTTCTTTGCATGTTTTTCTAATTTTTTTAAGGCATCATAGTTTTTTTTTTACAATACATATTTGTTTCATTGAGAAAATAAATTGACAATTTATATGGTGGGAGACTGCAATTAATGTCGTGAGTTTTATACAAAAAAAAACAACCCAAAGAAGTTCTAAAAAAGGCTAAGTCAATTATATAACGCATTCCCGAAGATTAGTGCATGGGACAAGTATTTTATCAAGATAGTGAGAATATTCATGTCATGCTATTCTGGTGATAAAGGTATTTTCGATCCCTCATCAATCACATTTAATAAGGCCTAATACCTATAAAGAGGCCCACGAAGATTGGACGCTCCTGTAGAGGGAAGAAGCAAATAACATCATACCAAAATGTGGATTGCCAACGTTTGGCAATACGCCGACTATGCAAATAGATGTTGACTAGGTAGAGACATTAAATCTAGTTAGGGAAATGGGGTTTTGAGACGAAGTCACAACATGGAGAGGCCGACTCTTTATAGAGACATCGACTATATAGTGAGAGTCAGTTACCTGGGATAGAAATGGCGTCTCAACATGGAGACGTCGACTCCAAATAGAGACGTCAACTTCAGAGCACTCGTCGATGACCTGAAGTAGAGACGTCGTGTAATCCAGAAAACTATCCTTGAAGACGGCGGTTGCCAAGGTCTGACCAATAAATAAGTTTGGTGTCCCCTCACGAAGGGGGCTCAGAAGTCTTGGATAGTTAGGATGAAATCTTAGATAGTTAGAATTCTTTGATAATAGAACGTGATCCTGAGAGCAAACGATTTCAAGAGACAGCAGAAAATCTATTTCTATAAGTGAATAATTAGTGAAAATGACCTCATCATCAAGTTCTCAAAACAAAGTTTGAGTTGTAAGAAAAGAACGTCTTCCATTTATTTTCCTTTTTCAGATAACATGCTTTACGGAATTGACCTAAGATTTACGGGACAGAAGCAAGGAAAATAACAAAAAACTAAATTAACCTGATGGAATTCTGGCACCTCCGATCAGTTGATCGGAAGATCAAATGAAAACGATACGAAATCAATACTCTTCTCAAACGTGAGGGATGATAGCAAAACCTTGAACAATAATAAAGAATTCAGAGATATATTGGACCTCGCTGGACGAGATCATCAAAGAATTCCGAAAACCATTTACTCGACACTTCGTCAGAGACTCTGTATGTTGGACAGGGTAGAAACCTTGAGCTTTATTTGTATTATCTCAAAATTACATTTGGTGCCCCTTTTATAAGGGAATTTAAAATCTAGTACAAAATTAAAAACTTATTACAACTACTAAAGAAAATTTAATACCTAATTAACAGTTTTTTTATTTAAATTTTTTAACTAATTACAAATAAAAGAGTCATTATTAAATTGGGTCAGAGCTATCCTTACCCGCTCCGACCTTCTGATTGGTTACACTTCTAAAACCTTTTCTTCATCCTTCGGCGCGGATCCCTTGCTGTTATCGGGCGGGTAATGCCTCTTTTGAAATTATCGTGGATCCCTTGTTTCTATTTGCTTCTTCCTGTTCTTCTCCTTCTCAATCATCCGACTCCCTTTCTTCCCTATTTTCTGATATTTTCATTTTTAATTCTTGTTGATCATCAACTGTTTCTTCATCAATCAATCTGCGGATGTCTGATACAACTGTTTCTGATGGTAGATTTACTCGATCAATTTTCCCTGATATTATTGGTGTTTTACTTCAAGAAAAAAAATTCATCAATGCATTCATCTGTTCCCTTTAATTTCTTTGAAAAGACACCAATATTTATGATCCATTAATAATGTGTGTTGGTATGGCATGCAATTGTGTATGTATTAAATGAAAAGGAAATTTTAGAATTGATAATACCATAGGAGCTTCCTGCAGCCATGTGTGCTTGTGGTGAATCCTCTCTTGAGACCTCCCTGTGAAAGTTTGGATATGAGCTATTCTCTGGTTATGTAGCCTCCTTCTGGTTTATCTTTGCTTGTTTCTTTTGTGTTGCTTTCATCATCTGAGTGTGCATTTGCATTGTTGTTTTGGTATATGGGTTTGCAGTTTCCCTTTCCTTTGTTTTTGTATTCTTTGTTGTAACTTTTGCTACCAGAGTATTCGTTTCTTTCTCTTCATTCCTTGTTGAAGTCTACTCCATCTAGCTTGTGACGTGATAGGAAACCATGTTCATAAAAGAAATTTACAAAGTATGCCCTCCTTTTTTTGCATCTTGTGTAATAAGATCCCCCTGGTCTACTATCTTCTTATGTGTTTGCCTGAGTGTGTAAAGTGGTGTTTTAGTCACCACCATAGTAGAAGTTTCAGTGGTAGATATCTCTTTTTATTGTTCATCTGTGATTACCAATATGAATATTTCATCTATCTACGGGGTACGGTGCTTTCTTTTTTAGTATCTTCCCTCTTATTGTCATATAAAAATCATTGAGTCCTATAGTGAAGTTTATCAGTCTTTCCATATTTTCATTAGGTATGCAATTTGGATAATCACAGCAAGCAAAGATTAGGTTGTGTCAAATCAATTCATTCCATAATATGGTTGTAGTCTGGTGTAGAAGCAGGTGACTAGTTCTCCTTTCTTTTGGAATCAATTTGTTATCTGATTCTTTAGTTGTGAGATGAGTAGCACATTAGATCTTCTTTATTTCTGTTTTTAAATTCTCTAAAAGAGCTTATGTATTTTTTGCAAAGATTGTACTGCTTCTGATTTTTTGTGTGCAGCTATTTAGTATCCATGTTGTGGCATGGTCGTTGCACCTATTCTGTGGGATAATCGTGTAGTTATCGTTTTCTAATTTTGGCTTCTTGAGTGATCCATCAATGAAACCAATCTTGTTCTTTGTGGAGAGTGCTCTTTAAATTTCCACAACCCATGTTTGATAGCTTGGGCCATATAGTGGTGTTACTAATAGTGTTGTGCTTGGGTTGTCACTCCTAGATATGTAATAGGAGATGTCATCATTGACCTTGAATTCATTATTTTTCTTTGCCATTGCCGATGCAGTGTTGAGGAGGAGACAGATCATGAAAGCAAGAGAGGTGAGGAATCGTAATACTCATGTTATTGATCCTCCTCTTGGAGAATGGATTGATTGCTTTTCGTATTTTGACCTTGTAAAGGATGTGAAGATAAAATATCTATAAGAGGATTAAAAGTGGGAAATATGATGCTTGGGCATATGAAATAGAAAAGGATGATTATGATCCTTTTATTGAGCATGCCTTTTGGAGTGATCCTGATAGTTTGCTTGCAGTAAAAATATCATTTCTTCCCTTTCCAAGGGGAATGCGATTTGTGAGAGGTTGATTTGGTGTGTTTTCTCTGCTTTTTTTGACATAGAAGCTTTCTTCCTCCTTTTTATAAAGAAAGAAAAAATATCTATCGTAAATGGTTTTAGCAGGATACCTTCCGCTCTGATACCATGATAGATTTGTGATACAAATACAAACCTTAATTATAATGAAATACTGAAATACAAGTATTTATTGAATGAAAACAAAGTATTATATTAACTGTTACAGAGCTTGAGCGGGTGTATTGCAGAGTGAATTACTTGGTATTAATGATCGTACTATGTGGACGGAGAGAAACTTCGATGACACACAGTGCAAGGATCTGGCAACGACGTACGGATTGAAGAAGAATAGCAAGAGAAGGTATTGATGATATTTAACAATGTGTGTTAATAATAGAATCAAGAGGTAAGGAATGAGAATGATTAGTGTATCTAATTATAGACGTTGATTAGTAATGTCTGTAATTGGGTGTGATTAATGATTTCTTATAAGTAATTGATTTGGAATTGAGAGTAATTGATTTGGATGATTTGGAATTGAGAATTGTATGTTGACCGTTTGAAATAAAGGGGTATATGTCTGAATTTGGATTTCTACGGAGACTACCTCAGATACTGCTTTTCTGCCGACAGTTTGGATACCTAGTTCTGTAGATGTTATAGGTGTTGGATCGTGATCCGACGCTATAAGGGGGGATAATAGCCTCTTTTCGATTAGGCAGGTTCAATGCGGAATTACCTGCAAATACTTGATACACAAATGGTTGAATAACAATAAAAATGATTATAATATTATATCTTACAATTTTCTCTTGCAATATATCTTACAATATATCTTACAATATAATATTATATATATTTATACTCTTGCATTTTCTCTTCAAAGCTTACTACAATATATAGATATTGAGTCAACTTATTAGATAGTGTTTTATAAACAACTGTAGTATATAGATACTAAGTTATATTATAAGTGCACGTTGTAATATAGAGTAAAAGATCAGTTAACTGAATATAAAATGATAAGTAAATAGCTGACCAGATAACTGGATATATATCATAATTAAGTAAATAGCTGACCAGGTAACTGGATAGAGATTTGAACAATAAATATAACCTCAGATACTTAACCAGATAACTAGATGAGGGATCTGTAGAAAGTAGTCAACCTCTATGCTTGACCAGATAACTGGAAGAGAGATCTTTTTAATTAAGTGTTGTAGTAAATAAAACTAAAGTTAACAAAGAACAACACAAAAGATTTACTCTGGTTCACCCAAACAAGGGCTAATCCAGTCCCGACAAACTATCGGAATTTACTGGCCTAAACATAATGGCAAAACCTTATAGTATCAAGGAAACTCTTAAAAACCTCTCTAAGCTTTAAGGCTAACTTCGCTTAGGAACCAGTATTTTACAGGTAGACTCACACTTTAGAGTATTATGGAACTCTTAAAAACCTCTCTAAGCTTTAAGGTTACTTCGCTTAGGAATCAGTCTTTTACGGGTAGACTCACACCTTAGAGTATTATGGAACTTTTAAAAGCCTCTAACTTTGACGGGTAAGTTAGAACCTTAGAGTATCAAAGAACTCTTAAAAACCTAGGAATCTTTCAAGGTAGATTCGACCTAAGAGTTTTCCGGAAAACTCTATAAAACCAAACAAGAGCTTTATGGATGAGCTCAAAAACCTTCTCTCACACTTTGGTGATATCAAGACAAACCTCTCAACCATAGTGGACACACACAAGAGAGGATTAGAGGAGTGGAATATTAAAGCACACAAAACTTCTTACTTGTAAAAATGAACAAGAGGGCTATAAGTAGAAGTTGAAGAGCTTTTGGAAGTTTGGACACCTTAGAGCTTTTGGAAGCTTGGAAACTTGGAAACAAGAATACTTTGTAGATCTCAAGATGAGGAGTGAAAAACTCTTTCGAGTGCTTGAAGTGTTGTGAACGAAAATGGAGGGTTCACACCTCTATTTATAGCCTAGGTCATCACTTGTACGTCCACCCTTAGATATTCAATGGATGGTTCATTTATTTCTCACAAAAGTCCAAGACTTCTCTTTTCTTGGGAAGATTCTTTAGTGAATAGTAGATACTTTGCTTTTGGTGATATTGATTTCCATCAAAGATATCTTTGTCCCTTTGAAAAGATCTTGAGAAGATTATTTTGTAAATAGTGTCTTTTACTCATTGGTTATTGTACCTTGACTAAAATGTTAGAGATAACAATAATAATTATAATCAAGATGTTTTATGCAATTGAACCAATTCGATTTTGACTCAATTAAATTTAGTCTAATCTTGACCAATTTTATCCTTTCGATTAATAGTGTAATTAGGGATAAAATTAACATTATTAAAATATAATCCTATATCGACAATTGTGATTCTATAATAGGCTCTTCTGAAAGCTTTCGATGTCCATCAGAAATTGATCTACTACAAGAGGATCGGGGTTTCTCGTTCCCTCATGGTCGTTAATCGCCTCCAAAGTCGGCTCGAAGACCCTAACTCGAAATGAAATTGTGGGGCCTCCCTCTGAAGTTCTTTTCTTTGGGATTCTGAGGGCGTTGTGTGCTAGCACGAGGTCCTTTATAGCTCACTTCAGGTGACACTGTACAATGGACGCATGACTACGTGGTTTCTCATAATTATTTTCGCTTCGGTTCCCCGAGTAAGCTTTCTGGTGACCCTCCCCCTCTCGTCGTCGGTATAGACGTCGCAAGTCCATACTCCGGCATCCTTCTCTTCTCTATTTTCTAGAGTGTGGATTTGTTTGTTATCGTCGTCTTCACCAAATGATGATGCAGATTTTTCGAGATCTAGGTGTAGAATCAAAATTGTCGATATAGGATTATATTTTAATCATGTCAATTTAAACCCTAATTACACTATTAATCAATAAGGGGTAAATAAGTCAATCGATATTAAACCTAACTCCAGTTAATTAATTAATCATTTGAGTTAAGGATTTAAGTCAAAGTTAAAAGTTAAATAGGGAGAATTGTATTTTCACCTTGAATATTATTATTTGGAATAATTGCATTTTTACCTTGAATATTATTATTATTATCTTTTGACACTTTATTCAAGGTATAATATTCCAAGGGGACAAAACACTATTCAAGTTTGAATTTATACAAAGATAAGATTCTCCAACAAACTCTATCCAAGAAAAGCACTATTCAAGATAAGATCAAAGACAAAGTTTGGATTTATGTGAGAAATCAAGGAGCCATCCATTGAAGATCCAAGGGTGGACATTGAGTGGCCAAGGCTATAAATAGAAGGGTAAACCCCTCATTTTCACTCACCACACTACAAGCAAACTCAAGAGCTTTCACTCCACACTTGCCCACACGTTTTTGCCTCCAAGCTTCCAAGCTTTCAAGTGCTTAAGTGTCCTAGCTTTCCAAAGCTTCAAAAGCTCTCCAGCTTCTTCTTCTAATCTTCTTATTCATCTTTAAAAGTAAGAAGTGTTGTTTGCTTTAATATTCCACTCCTCTAATCACCTCTTGTGTGTGTCCATTTTGGTTGAGAGGGTTGTCTCAATAGTACCAAAGTGTGAGAGAAGGTTTTCGAGTTCAACCATAAAGCTCTAGTTTGGTTTTATAGAATTTCCGGGAAAACTCTTAGGTCGAATCTACCTTGGAAGATTTTTAGGTTTTTAAAAGTTCCTTGATACTCTAACGTACTAACTTACCCGTAAAAGTTAGAGGTTCTTAAGAGTGCCCTTGATACTCTAAGGTATGAGTCTACCCGTAAAAGACTGGTTTCTAAGCGAAGTTAGCCTTAAAGCTTAGAGAGGTTTTTAAGAGTTCCTTGATACTCTAAGGTACTAACTTACCCGCAAAAGTTAGAGGTTCTTAAGAGTGCCCTTGATACTCTAAGGTGTGAGTCTACCCGTAAAATACTGGTTCCTAAGAGAAGTAACCTTAAAGCTTAGAGAGGTTCTTAAGAGTTTCCTTGATACTCTAAGGTTTTGCCATAACCTTTAGGCGAGTGAATTCCGGCAGTTGGTCGGGACTGGACTAGCCCTTGTTTGGGTGAACCAGTATAAATCTCTTGTGTTGTTCTTTGTTAACTCTAGTTTTTATCTTTCATCTAAAAACAACTAAAACAACACTTAATTGAAAAGGATCCCTCTTCCAGTTATCTGGTCAAATACAGAGGTTGACTACTTTACGCAGATCCCTCATCCAGTTATCTGGTCAACCATCTGAGGTTATATTCATTACTTTAAATCCTTATTCATTTGTTCAAGCATTTACTTATCATATATATCCAGTTATCTGGTCATTTACTTGCTTATCAATATATCCAGTTATCTGGTCATTTACTTGCTTATCAATATATCCAGTTATCTGGTCATTTGCTCTACAATACAACTTGTGTTTACAATATAACTTAGTACTCATATACTATAGTTGTTTGTAAAACACTATCAAGCAAGTTGACTCAGTATTCATATACTGTGGTAAACTTCGAAGAGTAATAATTACGTTATTATATCAATCAAAGTTATAATATCTCTATATCATTATTGTTTAACCATTTGTTTATTAAGTGTTTACAGCTAATTCCGCAATCAACCTGTATAAATCGAAAAGAGGCTATTATCCCCCCTTATAGTCTCGGATCACGATCCAACACTAGGTTGGTAATCACTCACAATAAGATTATATAAAATGGTCAAAATATTCTTATTACAGTGATGTAATATACTATCTATAGTCTCTCATAAGACTCAAAACCCTAATTAGTCGTTCTTGATTACAAGCATAGAATGGTGGATTGTTCCTTGGGCATGGTGTTTCATTACAAATTCCTTATCCTATTATCTTTCTTTTAATAAATCCATCCAAAAATGAATTTTTATATTTTTCGAAAAATATTATGCGACGAGTGTGTCTTAGAGAGGTTGAATCTTCTTTGAAAAATATTAAGAGTCGAGTTCGATAATCGTAAATTAAGATGAAGATCTCGGTGGTGAATTTTCTAATTCTGACTTAAATACCCTTCCTTTTATCTCATTTACATATTTTTTCAGATCGGTATTTTTATATTTGTGATTATGAATATCTAAGACCTGTATTAAATCATAGTTAATTAAAAGAGTCAAAAATTTCAGACTTCTTTAACATCTATTTCGCCAAGCACATTTCCTACCGCTGGCTCGACCGTGGCTTGATCGTCAACGACCGCCTAAATTTCCATTCGGCCAACTGAATTTTCGAAATTAATTGCTCGCCCAATTTGCCAGTATTGATTTCATTGCATTCTTTTATGTTAATCCTTGTATAGATGGTTTTTTGTTTATTTCCTTTACATGTATGGATGGAATATTATTGATTTCATTGTTTATCTCAAATAATATAACAAAACCACATAATATACCATTTGTTATATTTAAACTCTCCTTGTCTATGTGGATGGTATGTTGATTTAATTTGGATTATATTTAAACTCTTCTTCATTTAAATACATTCAATTCATTTTTTATTATTTATTACATATTTTCAAGACATTAAAATCCTCAATAAAATTGCCTTGAAAATAAGATATTTCTACATCTGTTTGTACTAATTAATTATATCATTAACCTCTCTTAAATATTTTTAATATATTTCTACAATTTAATTTTTAATTAATAATTATTATACATTTATACCGAATATTTTAAAATTATAATTAATTTTTTTAAATGAAGAAGAATACTAATTGCCAATTCGAATCTACTATTAACTCATTAAAAAATATTTATTACATCATTTATATTGGTTTCAGTTTCTATAATATTTAATCCCTTATATATATAAAGACCTAATGTTCTTTTCAAATAAATCACCATAGAATTAAAAAGACCATCTTTTTCCACTTCAACATGTTGAATTCGAGCATCATGTTTCTCTTCTTGGGTACGATACTCGTAATCTCTGCCGTTGTGCCTACCCTATATGCTGAGGAGATCGTTGAATACGTGCCATCTGAAGATTCAATTCGTCATCTAAATCGCACGGAGTTGAAAGAAATTATAGGTAAGAATGAGAAGATCGATAACTTTGGTCAGATCCTGATGAAACAGTGTTTGGTTTGCACCTGTTGTCTCAAAGGTCACAAACCATCTCCCAAGTTCTGCAAGTCGATGAAATGTTGCTTTAATGTAAATTGTAGTTTGGCAAACCCTGAATGTAGTTTGCATCCATATAATTGCGATTGTCATGAAAATTGCTAGTAATTAATCCTTCTCCAAAAAACAATTATTCTCATTCAAAGATAGATCGATCGATCGAGAAGGGATCATGCAGAATAACTAAATAAGCATTGTGATCGATTTCTGAGTTTATTACGTTCTTTTCTTTCAATGGTGACTGGTGGGTTTATTTAAATGAATAAATGTTACAATTTTTATTTCAAGAATATTTTTTTAGTCACTAATAATTATTAATTTTTTACGTAAATTTTAAATGTTCAAAAATAGAAGAAAAAAGAAATAAATTATTAATTTTGGAAAATAAATTATTCACTTTAAAAGTACTCCATATTGAAGGAGGATTCTGCAATATGAAGATAAAAAAGAAACTTTGATGAAGCATTATCTGCAGGAATGTCCTTCAGGTGTTTATAAATTCTTGAAGACCTTCAGGTGTTTATGCTTTCTACTAATTCTTCCTATAAAATCAAAATTCCCCAATTGATCAGTAGAATGTGTATTCAATATTCATTGGTTTTTGTGCTAATTAAATAGGATATAAATGTTAATCAATCATTTGTTGGTTATTTACATATTAAGGGCAATCATTATGTCGTCACCATGTGCTCACCATCCTATTATATCTATATAGTAATTTTCAGGTGTGCCGTAAATTAAATGCGTCATTATGCGTCGGATTATTCTAGACAATTCAATTATCATCCATCGAACGACAGTGAGTTACACATATTCTACTACCTTAGGTAGGACGTCTGGTTTAGATCTCGAGATTAAACATGTCAAAGTAAAACACATGCAAGAGACCTTCTTCTACATGTTGTAGAGATCATAGGATCTAAATGCAAATAACATATCCACTCAGATGATAGTTAAGGTAAATTTAATCATATTAAGCTAAAGGGTTTAATATGATTAATCATCTTGGAAGTTTATATAATTTATCTAAAGAAAAGAGGTTAATTAACTAAAGGACTAAAAACATTTATTTAACTATATTATGAGGTAAAAATAATTATCTAAATAAAAAGTTTAATAAGAAGATTCAATCTCAAAATCTCTCTAATGACTTTTATCTAGTCAATCAACATACCAATCATGCTTATTGTTATATTTTTTATTGAATCATTTATAACTATAAAGTTTGAACTTGGCAGTTTGATTAAATTAGGTGGATTAAACCCAACTAATGGACTAGTCAACTAGGGATTGGAATAGAAAGAGGTGGAGGCAAATATATATTTTGATTAGTTTGCCCTAATCAAGTCAAAAGGATGTTTTTGAAATAATTTGAATTAAAACTTGCAATTGAGTTGCAAATTGAATGACAATTAAACTAAGAATGAATTCAAAAAAGGAAGTTACAAAGGAAGGAAATGATTCCTGATTTACCCTAGGTGACTTTTAAAATCTAAGGACAAAAAGGTAAACTCACTGATGGATGAGAAACCCTTAGAAAATACTACAAAAGAAAGAGGAGGGAGAAGAAATCAACTTCGGTATATGTTATTGGAGGTTAAACTTGGCTCTTGAGGATCTAAGAGAAAGAAGGAGATCAAAATCAAAAAATAAGGTACAGATTTCTTCTCACCTTTGAATTATAACCCTCAAATCTAAAAATAAAATGCTATATCATACTAGGATTTGTATGTGAGTTTCATATAAGTTTAAAAATATGAAAGGATGTTTATTAAATACAAAATATGAATACGTCTATGATAAAATCGTTTTGGATATTTATATTCTTACTCGTTAAATAAGATCAAAATGAATTACATATTTACAAATACATAATTTAGGTGTTGTGAATGATGGAAGTATTTTAAGTTTGATGTTTGAAGATAATGTTTGAATGTAGATATATTTTTGATAGCATTGTTGGGATATTTATGTTGGACAGTCACCAGGCTGCCAAGACCGTTAGAAATTAGTTAGCAGTTAGTAGTTCAATGACTAACTAATGTGTATAAATAGAAATCGATAAGTGTAAAATGACAATCAATTTTTCAATTATAAACTCATTTTTCTATATGGTATCAGTTAGTTAGGTTGTATTTCCGAAATTCTGTTGACGATGGCAACCCAACACCAAGTTTCCGCTGTAGTAGATGATGATGACAGCACTGAAAACCCGATCAGATCGATCAACACTCCAGTGATCACTGGTGAGGCTGTCACACAACTGACGAACACAAAGGTTGTAACGAAACCAATTAGATGTGTGCTCTTGGAAAAATCAAACTATTTTTCATGGGAGGCACAGTTCTCCACGATGCTCCGTGGATTCCAGTTGATGACGTATGTATTGAAGGAGGTACAACAGTCTACACCGACGAGAATCCAAAAAGATCAACTGATTTTAAGTAGGATCTTGACTGGAGTGTCGACATCAATTCTGCCCCAAATTACTTCATACAAAATGACATCCAGAGCATGGCTGACTCTTCGAAAACTCTACGCCTCTACATCCGGCGTCAGCTATAATCTGTTAAGAGAGGGGGACTCTCTATGGATGAATACATTTCTAAGGCCTCCGTCCTCAAAGATTCGTTGGAAGGTACAGGAGAGGATGTCAAAGAATCAGAGATGGTCCTAGTAATGCTCACGGGTTTAGGCGACGAGTACGAGGCTTTCTCTACAATAATCACAGCAAGATACGATCTGGAATTGACATTCTCACACTTGTATGAACTACTTATTGATCAAGATATCTGTCTTGAAAAATCAAGAACGACAGGTATACAGGTAGTAAACATCACAGTAAATCAGTCGAAATCCGGCGTAAATTCTTACTCAAAATCAGACATAAAATGTCAAATTTGCATGAAAAGAGGTCACAATGCCATTAACTGCGACAATAGGTTGAACATCTCAAAATTTCTGCCCTCACATGGTCAGACATTATCATCACAAGGACCAAATGGGAGCAATCGCGGAGCAGTCAACACTGCAACTAATTCTTCGACTTCGACTCCGATGACGATGTGGTACCCCGATACAGGGGAAACTTCTCACATCACGGTTGCTCTGGAGAACATCCAGTACCTGCACACGTTTAATAGTAATAATAATAATTACATCTATACGGTCGACGACAGTCCATTTTTAATTTCTCAGTTCGGTAAAAGTATTTTCAAGACTGATAATCGTTCGTTCATCCTTAAAGATATGCTATTAGTCACTAGAAATCTGCTTTTCGTTAATAAGTTTTGTATTGACAACAACGTTTCTCTGCGGTTTGACTCACAGAGGGTACAGGTCTGAGACAGAGCTACTGATGAAGTGTTGATCGAAGGAACGACGAACGATGGGCTGTATGAGCTTCCAATGGGTATAAATAAAGCAAAGATAATCAATGCGTACGAGCACAAAGCTTCCCCACTTCCTCTGGCATTGCCGACTGGGACACCTAAATTCATCGTATATGTCTATGCTTGCAAAACAGGGGTTAATAAAATCAGAATCAAAATTGTTCGATATTTGTAACTCTTGTCAAATTGGTAAATGACCTTCGCTTCCTCATCCAACTCGAAAAACCACTTATGAACCATTGGCACTAATTTTCACCAATATCTGGGGACCATCTCTCTTACAATCGATTGAAGGGTACCGGTTCTATGCAAGGTTTGTGGATGTCGGGAGTAATTTTAATTGGGTATACCCAATGTATCAGAAGAGTGATATATATCAAGTTTTTGAAAAGTTTAGAGCCTGGGCAGAAAGATAATGTGGAACCAAAATTCTAGCAATGCAATCAGACAACGCAAAAGCGTATCCAAAATTGGGGAAAAGACTATATGGATTGGGAATCTCACATCGGAGATCCGCACCATACTCGCACCAGCAGATGGGGCTGGTAGAGCGTCGACACTATCATCTGATAGATACAACAGTTTCGATGCTCAAGCACGCAAGTTCCCTAACACATGTTGGGACTATGGGATATTTGCGGCATGTTATTTATATAATCAGAATCCCACTCCACTGTTGACCGAAAGATCTCCGCTAGAGGCACTATTGGGAAAGAAGCCGGAGTATGAACGACTCAAGGTTTTCTGAAGCTTATGCTTTCCTTGTCTGCGATAATACTGTGGAAAAAAATTAGACTTGAAGTTAAGTCCGTGCATCTTCATCGGCTATTCCATGGGTCAAAATTGCTATTTATGTATTGAACCAGACAACCGGAAAATATTCGCGTCGAGGGACGTGGTGTTTAACGAATCAGATTTTTCGTTAAATAAAATTACTTCAAGGATGAAAACATTAATTGCCAAAATCAATTTGAGAAAGATGAGAATAACCAGGCCAAGAGATTTATAATAATTTATAATTAATTAAATATTGGAAATTCTAATAATCAGTTTTATTTTAAAGAACTTATTTAAAATCCAATGTTTAAACCAATTATTTGAAAATTAAAATTAAATAATTATTCACTACAAAAAACCAGCGCAGTTCTGGCGCCCATCTCCCGGCGGCCAGGCCGACAGAAGGTTACACTTGTCTGCCTGCATAATTTTCCCTTGTAAATGAGAGAAATTAGCTGGCTGCCAGGCCGACGGAATATTTTTTTGTAAAAAATGTCAGCCGCCTGGCCGCCAGCTCCAATTTCACCAACGGTCGGGAAGAAGTTATCCGGCGGCCTGGCCGCCAGCTCCAATTTGCCCAACGGTCGGGAAGAAGTGATCCGGCGGTCTGGCCGCCGGCATACTCAAATCCTCAACGGTCGGGAGAAAAATTGCTGGCGGCTTGGCCGCTGGATACTTTTTCCCGCTTGTTTTTTCAGTAGTCGGCGGCCTGGCCGTCAGGATTTTTGGGAAATCCTAATTTTTACCACTTGCGCCGTCGTGGTCTCCCGTACAATCAAACATAGTCAAACGAAACTTAAGTATTTCCCGGCGGCTAGGTCGCCGGGAAATTTTTATATAAGAAAAAAAATTCCAGATTCTTTCATTTCCCCCCCAAATCGTTCCCACTCCTCCCTAATCTTCTCCAAGTCTCCTCCGACGATCTAGGTGTTCTCCGGTCGGTTTTTTTTATCATCAAAGGTAAATATTGTCTTCATCTTCTTCTTCATCTTTCTCTCTTCTTTTTGATTTATTTCCTCTTCTTCTTCTTCTTATTCCCGTTTTTCATCTTCTTCTTCATGTAATCTTCTTTTTTTGATTTGGGGTTTATTGATTTTGTGATTGTTTATGTTAAATATTGATTTTATGTTGATCTTCATTTATTTATTTTGATTTGGGGTTTATTTGATTATTGTATTTAGGGGTTTTATCTATTTTAGTGTTTATGTATTTGGGATTTGTGTATTTTAGGGTTTATGTATTTTTGGGTATTTTAGTTTATGGTTTTTAGTTTTAGTTATTATTGATTAATGTGTTGTTTAAGTTATTGATTAATTTGAATTTATCATTTGATGTATGATGTATGATTAGTTATTAATTTGATGTATGATGTATGATTAAGTTATTAATTTGAATGTGTTGTTTAGATTTTATGTTTGTGATGTATGATTTAAGTAATGTTTGTGATGTTTATGTTTGTGATGTAGGATTAATGTTCATGTTTGTGATGTAGGGATTTAAGTAATGTTTATTTAGTAATGTTTATGTTTAGGATTTATATATGTAGTACTGTTTTTATGTTTATGTTTATGTAGTAGGATTTAAGTAATGTTTTTATGTTTATGTTTATCATTTATATAGTTACCTTCTTCTAATCCGGCCGGCCACTTCTCTCCGGTCATTATCGAAATTATCTTCAAGGTATGGTTTACATTATGTTCATCCTCTTCTCTTCTTTTTTTGTTGTTTTTAATTTGGGGGTTTATGATTTGGTGGTTTTTTATTTGGGGGTTACTTTCCAATTTTAAATCAAACTTTTCATGCATTGTGATTTGTCTTTTGATTTGTAATTTGGGGGTTTATGATTTTAAATCATACTTTCCAATGATTTGTCTTTTGATTAAAAAAAAAACCATGCATTGTGAATTTGTGATGGGGATGAGTGTGTGTTTAGGAAAGCACTAGTTGTGAGTTGGGTTATTATTTCAATTAGATTATAAGTTGGGTTTTATTAATAATTATTTTTTTTGTTTGCTGGAATTTGAATTTAAGGGTTAATGCATGGTTGCTGGATTTTTTTTTTTTTGGTTGCTGGAATTTTAATTTAAGGGTTAATATGGTTGCGGAATTTTAATTAAAGGTTAATTTTTGCTGGATTTTTTTTTAGGGTTGCTGGAAATTTTAATTGTTTTATGTGTTATATGGTTCATTTTTTATAAGTGTTATATGTGGTGTTTTTTGTTGTTAGGATTTGCGGAAATTTGAATTGATCGTTTGCGAAAATTTTAAGAATTTTTGTTGCGGATAATTGAAAGTCATTTGCGGATCAATGTAATAATTTATTATTATGATTTTTAAATTTTTGACATTAAATTTGCGGACATTTGTTGAATTGATGATGTTAGACATTAAAAATTGAAATGCATGTTTAGAAATTTTATATATGTAGATTGGAAGGCCATGAAATGAAATGCATGTTTAGAAATTAGGGTTAGGGTTAGAATTGTAGATTGGAATGCCATAAAATGAAATGCATGTTTAGAAATTTTAAATATGTAGATTGGAAAGCCATGAAATGAAATGCATGTTTAGAAATTAGGGTTAGGGTTAGGATTGTAGATTGGAATGCCATAAAATGAAATGCATGTTTAGAAATGTCATGTTTAAAAATGCCATATTGAATAATGTGATTGTAATTTTCTATGTGATTGTAATATTTAGAAATGCCATGTTAGGGTTAGGGTTAGGATTGTAATTTTCTATAAGTGTAATTAATTTGTAAGTAATTGTTGAATAATCAATTATTAATTATTAATTATTTATTTATTTAATTAACTAATAATTAATAATTAATTAAGAAAATATTGGAAAATCCATTAATCAGTTTTTATATTAAGAACTTGATTTAAAATCCAATGTTGAAACAATTATTTAAAAATTAAAATCATTTATTTAATTAATAATTAATTAAATAATTATTTAATTAAATTTAAATAAATAAATAATTAATTAATAATTAAAAAAATTAACAATTAGATTTTCTATAAGTGTGATTGTTAGTTAGTTTTTAAATAATTGTTGAATAATCAATTATAATTATATGTATTTCAGTTGAATGTCTGAAATCCGGGTACCAGATAAGGCTTGGTTAACTTTGAGCCCCTGTAGCCAAGAATTCAGAGATGGCCTGACGGCGTTTGTTCAATATGGTTTACGAAAATGTCATGGTTTATATAAGGAAGGATATTTACCATGTCCATGTAGAGATTGTACTAATAGAAATGTGATTCCAATTGCCGATTTACGTGAACACATCTTCATGAATGGTTGGTTGGCACATTATGTTATATGGACGAAACATTGTGAGCGAACTTACGATTCAAA
>LFYR01001743.1:31491-41679 GCA_001185155.1 Zostera marina | reverse complement strand
TTGTAATAGAGAGAGAGATGCTTTTACCCGAACAATCGTGTATGAGTGAGTGAGGGTATTATTCCTATAGCAAACATACCATAATTTGTGAACCCGACGTGAACGAATACGTAACCAGAGACGGAGAATGATCACAAGAAGTGGTTTTGGAAGAAAAGAGAATCAGAAAGGCACCGCCACGTGGATGCGCAGGTCGTTCGCGATGGTGAGGTAACCACGGAGTGTAGGATCCCAAAAGTGGATGAGGAGTACGAACCATACCAATTGAGGCCCGCAGTGAGGAAAGAAAGAGATGCACAAATGACCTGCGCGAATGGAGGGAAAGGGGTAACCGCCGCGAACACGAGAGGCACAAACACACTAGAAGGAATGAGGGCGAGAGATTCAAAGATGACATCGACCTCTCGACGGTGGTGTTGGCCCTTTAGGAATGCCAGAGATTGCTCTAAAATTAGATCCTCCAACTCACCAAGGACCGGTGCACGTTGGAATCCAACAGAGGAGGCTGGGGATGTGCAACGGCTCTGCTCTAGAAGTGTACAGGGGTTGGGGAAGAGGCCCTGGCTCAGAATTTACTTGTAGAGGATTACCCTCAGGCTGGAGATCCCCGAAAACCCCCCTCTTCATAGGGAATGTGGACCCGGAGGACAACCTGCACGCCTTCCGGATGTTCCCAAAGACGTCATGCGGTGGCCTGGTACAGGACATTGCCGATCAGCACGATACAAACGTACGAGGATCTTAAAAGAGTGTTCAGGGTAACTTTCTCACACCGTCGTGGGAGGTGGAAATTCAGAGCTACCCTACTGCCATCAGGTAGGGGAGAATGAGAGCACTCGTGACTATATGGACCGACGGGAAGACTCTAAACACTAGGAGGGGCCCGTAAGGAATTTGGACCAAATACATGGATGGAAACCGCTATTACAAATACCACGAGGATACAGGGCTGATAAGGGTGGAACCCGATCAGTGCTAGCGTGACGCTTCGAACAAGCGTATGGCCACGAACTCCGCCGGAAATCGGTCGGACACTCTAGTCACTCAGGCTTTCTCTGGCAGAGGTTCTTTCTCACTTCAAATATCCAAACCTCTAATGAGTGATGGTGATCCCTATTTATAGGGTCCTTATGGGGGCAATCTAGTCATTAGGGCACTAATCGCCTAACTGCCCAGATCTGGTCCGGTTCGACTCTGTGGGGTCGACTTTTGGCCCTCGACCTCCTTAGGGGTCGGCTCGGCTAAAGTCGTCCAGGGGGGTCGACTTCTTCATAAAGTCGACTGGAGTTCCCCATTGCCTATATGGGCGCTTCCACTCATTCTAGGTTATCTTAAGGTGGTGTTGTGGTCTGGTACGGGATATTGTACCACCAGTATTCCCCCCCTTTGACATGCTACTAGGGCTCTTGAGGACTACTTCCTGGTTGATGTAATCTGAGTATCGGGTCCTGTACCACTAACACTCCCCCCTCCCTTGTGTCTACGGGGCTAGACGCACAACTCACATTTTCTGGGGTGCCCCCCCTTTCCCCCCTGCTAGTGCCTTCTTTTCGTGACTGGAGTGCCCGAACTACTTTCTGTGCGAACTTGTTCCTGACCCTACAACCTTTGTTCAACTAAGCGTTTTAGCTGAGCCTGTTCGGGTTTCCTTTCCCTTGTTTCTGCTTACACCCCTCTGGCGGGGTGACTGTTATCCAGAGGCATTTCTGCTCACACCCCTCTGGCCGGGTGATTGTTTATTCAGAGGTATTTCTGCTTACACCCCTCTCGCTGGGTGACTGTTTATCCAGAGGCATTTCTGCTCACCTCTGGCTGGGTGACTGTTTATCCAGAGGCATTTCTGCTCACATCCCTCGTGGTAATACAGTATCCCGAACCCGGTCACAACTTACCAGCAACTAGAAGTCCGGATAGCCTAAGATGAGTTAAGGTACCTATTCTAGGGTTGGGGAGGTCCCAAGTCGAATACTAGGAAGATCGACTTTCTTGAGGATCGACTTCCCTGGGATCGACTTCTGAATAAAGTCGATGGCGGTACACACATGTCTCCTATGCTCTCTTCAGGGGGGAGTACTGGTGAGACATGCCAGATTACGTCAGTCACTCCCAGCAACGCCCTTCAAACAAGGAATAGGGTTTCGTTGCTATATGTCGGACCCCCGGAAGGCTTCCACGGTGCGGAGCACGTGTCTACGTCAAGAGCCCAAGGCAACACTTGGGAGTCGCCGACTGGGACTACCAAGTCGCCGACTCCAGTGGTGCATCGCCGACTCCGGCCAGGGAACTCGGGTCTGGTAGACCGAGGACTTGGCCTCAAAGGAGTCGGCGACTCCACCTCTGGGTCGGCGACTCCCACACCTGAGTCGCCGACTCCCACACCTGAGTCGCCGACTCCCAGCCGTTACTTGGGCGGGCCCACACCATTATGGCGCCCTTCAATAGGGTACCATAATGGGGTGGGCCCTACTCAATTGAATGGAAACGCCTCTAGGACCCTATAAAAAGGGTCCTAGGGGTGTCCTCCATTCACATCATATTCTCTTGACCACACACTCCACACTAGAGCATCCAAGAGCCCGAATCGCCTACTCCCAAGAGAGTCGCCGATTCACTCCTCTTCTGCAGGTGTTTGACGTAAAGCGCGCGTCGTGGACTCCAACGCCTCCGGCCCATCTCGCAACCCTACGAGCCCAATGGTAGCAGATTCCGTGCTTCATCAGCTGGCGCCGTTTGTGGGACTATCGAACCACGATATCCCGTCGTAATCGCGAAATTTTCTTCGCAAAGCTTAGCTCGATTCCCTTAGGGTGAGTCTCTAACTTTGTGTCAAGGAATCTCCGATTCATACAGGCAATCGCCGACTCCACCTAGTGAGTTTCCGATTGCGGGTTATTCTGCTAGCTAAGAGTGTTGTCCACGGCCAGACTCGAAAGAAAAGCTACCTAAAGCAGTCACCGATTCCACTAGTGTGTGTCGCCGATTCCATCTTGTGAATCGCCGACATCCCTTGTGAGTCGTCGACTCCACTTGGTTCTTTCTCTCGGGCCAGTTCTAGCAAGCACTTGCGCTCTAGTTGGAACACGCTTTTGTCAACAATGACTTCCGAAAGGCAAAAGCATGACTACCATCTGAGGAACAAAGGCAAATCCTCAATGGTAGCTGACAGGGCACAGACTGACCCTGCTCAAGAAAACCGGCAAGAAAGGCCTGAGGAGCCTCAAGCTAGTCTGCTCCCTCAAACATCCATTCCTCCCGCTTTAGAAGCGAGGTTGATTAGATTCATGGATAACATGGAACAAAGAGTCAATAACCTCGAGAAAGCGAGGAGTCAGAGCACCGTCGCCCGTGAAGGAGCGGGTGAATCGGCCTCTCATAATTCTCCATCTAGGGAGAAGAAGAAGGATGGTCCAGAGCCTTCAAAATCAAAGGCTGGACCTAGTAAGAGTCACACTGAAAAGACTCTTACAACACGGTTTGTGGAAGACCTTCGTCGGAAGTTGGCTGGCAACCCAGCCGCCAGCGGTCCGATGGAATTTCTGAGAATCAAAAGTGCTCCTTTTCGAGAGGACCTTTTGAAAGTGTCTTTTCCACAAACCTGGCGGGTACCCAGGATAGAAGCGTACGATGGTTCGGGTGATCCTTGAGATCACATCAACCTCTACCTTAGTGTCTTGGAACCGCAAACCACCGATAACGCGCTGTTGTGCCGGGCATTCCCTGGCACTCTCAAGGGCAGCGCCTATCGGTGGTTTTCTGGTCTGCCAGCTGGATCGATCTCTAGCTTTACGGACCTTTCATCCAAATTCATCGCCCAACACGTGGGGATGATTAGGATCAAAACCAGTGCCAACGCACTGCTGGCACTACGACAGAACAAGCTGTCGTTGAGGGATTACACTATTAAGTTCACTTCAATGATGACAGAAGTGAGCGACTTAATCCAAAAGGGCCATAGCGGGATACACGAATGGGCTAGTACTCTACTCCACTTTGGCCCAGCATCTCACTCTCCATAAGGTGGAGACCCTACCTGACCTCTTCCAACAAGCCCAATCGTTTATTGAGGTGGAAGAGCAGAATGAAAATAAGCTAGTGGACTTGAGAACACTAGCTTCAAAAAACCAAAGTTCGAGAAAAAGAGCTTCGGCGGAAAAAATAGTTTCCAACGCTCTTCGAACAAATACACTGATAATGCGGCTAGTTCCTACAAAAAGGAATGGAAGCCCAAATACGATAACAAAGTGTATCAACCAACCACTAAGCAGTTGCCAAAAGGTCCATCCCAACCATGGAAGGAATAGACCCCTTTGACAAACAATAAAGGCGAACTGTTTGACAAACTCAAGAACCGGGCAGATCTACCTCCTACCCGTTCTCTGGACCCTGCAACTAAAAGTAGTCGCAAAAAGGGTGGAAGGTTCTGTAAATTTCACAAGGACCACGGCCACCTCACCGACCACTGCAGGGAGTTCTCGATCTACGTCGAACAGCTGGTCTCGAAGGGTGAACTTGGCAATTTCGTCAACGGATCCCGAGGACGAGACGGTTGAAACTTGACCCGAAGGGGAAGCGTCCACGCTCTCCTTCGCCGGACAGCGACAGTAGCGAGAACCGCCAGCGGAAAACCATCAATATGATATTTGGTGGCGGATCCGTTGGTCAGAATAGGGGTTACTCCCGGAAGGTGCTGATGTCACAGTCTACACCTCGCGACAATGGGAAAAGGGCTCGGGAAGAGAAGTCCACATTCTTCTCTGAAGAGGACCTGGACGATGTCCTGCTACCCCACGAGGATCCACTCGTGATCCAAGCAGACATCAGTCTGACATCCCATGTCGAGAGGATAATTGTCGACAGCGGCAGTTCCGCGGACATCCTCTACATGGACACCTTCATCAAAATGGTCCTTAAGAAGGTGGATCTGTCTCCTTGCAAGGAAGCCATTTATGGGTTTACTAACGTCGCCGCCCCAGTGGACGGCGTTATTGACCTGAAGGTTTCCATCGGATCCCGAAAGGGAAGGGTTAGTCGAACATGTCGCTTTATAGTGGTGGAGGTAGAATCCACTTTTCACGGCATCTTTGGACGACCCTTCATCCACGGGATCAAAGCTGTCCCATCTACTTATCACCAATGCATACGATACCCAATCAACGGGATCATTGCAACTGTCAAAGGATCACAAAAAGATTCTAGACAAGGGTATAAGAAGGCAACTCAGTTGGTTAAACTAAATAGTATTCTCGTCCACGCCCCACCCGACAACGGGGAAAGGGAAAAACTACAATTCGTGGATGAGACTGAAATGTACCAGCTGAAAGGGGGGCACGTGGCATTAGGGAAAGGGTTAGACCCTGACCTAAGAGCCAAGCTTGTGACTGTCCTGGAGGAGAACCAGGACAGGTTCGTTTGGGAGAATGAGGCTCCGACACAGATTGCGCGTCAAATCGTGACGCACAAACTTAATGTCGACCCATCCATCCCAGCTCGTCGCCAAAAGCGTCGAGTGCTCACCTCTGACAGGCGGGAAGCCGCCAACGAAGAGATATCGAAACTTCTGAGTGCTGGGCACATTCGAGAAGTTCGATATCCAACTTGGTTGGCCAACCCCGTTCTCGTCAAGAAGCCCAATGGCAAGTGGCGCATGTGCATTGATTTCACAGATCTCAATAAAACATGCCCCAAGGACAGTTACCCGCTCCTATCCATCGACGAGTTAGTCGACGGAGCATCTGGTAACGAACTCCTCTCCATGATGGTTGCCCACTCAGGATATAACCAAATCCTGATGCATGAGCCTGATGAAGGGAAAACATCCTTCATTACGGACTCAGGGAATTTCTGTTATAGAGTAATGCTATTCGTCTTAAGGAATGCTGGAGCTACATTCCAACGCTTAATGGACAAGGTTTTCGCGGACCAGATCAGGCGCAATGTTTCCACTTATGTTGATGACATTCTGGTCAAGTCAACAAGCGTCGAAAAGCACCCCGAGGATCTGAGAAAAACCCTTAGGACATTAAAGCAATACGGAATGAAGCTTAATCCAAATAAGTGTTCCTTTGGAATCAAGGAAGGTAAGTTCCTTGGTTTCTACGTAGGTCAGCACGGGATTAAACCAAATCCCGACAAAATCGAAGCAATACTTGATATGGAAGCCCCCCGCACAATTAGAGAAGTACAAAGGTTGAACGGACGAATCAATGCACTCAGTTGTTTCATATCGCAAACGCCTGACAAATGCAAACCGTTCTTCCAACTACTAAAACCTGCGGCTAAGGGTAGTATCACTTGGACACCGGAATGTGAGGAGACATTTACCAAGTTAAAAGCACACATGTCCTCACTTCCAATGCTGACCTCACCCAGGGATGGGGAAGATCTGTACTTATACATAGCAGCCTCAGAAGAGGCCATAAGTGCAGTCCTTATCGCACAAAGAGATAAGGAGCAAGTCCCCATCTACTATCACTCGAGGCGACTGCAAGGAGCAGAGGTACGATATTCTCCGATTGAGAAAATCGTGTACGCTATAATCCATACTTGCTGTCGCTTTCGAGCATATTTCTTAGCGCACACGATTGTAGTACTTACATCATGTCCCCTATGCCTTCTACTCCACAAGCCAGACATATCGGGAAGGTTAACTAAATGGGCAATTGAGCTCAGTGAGTTCGATTTGGATTTCCGACCACCCACTGCCATCAAGGGGCAAGCTGTGGCAGATTTTATGGTCAAACTCACACCATCCAACCTAACCCAACCATGGACTGTGGAAGTAGACGGGTCGAGTTGCAGCATAGGCTTAGGTATCGGAGTGAAAATCCATAGTCCAGATGGAAAAAACTATGAACACTCGATACGGCTTCACTTCCAGGCATCAAACAATGTCGCGGAATACGAAGCAGCCATTCATGGCCTAAAGCTGCTGCGTACTTCGACGTTGAGAAAGTCACGCTTCGCACTGACTCCCAGCTCGTGGCTCGACAAACCACGGGTGAGTTCGCCTGCAAAGAACCACAGATCACAAAATATGTGGAAACCATGGTTGAACTCACCAAACAATTCGCTGAGTTTAAAATCGAGCAAATTCCTCGAACTCAGAACACACCAGCCGATGCTCTAGCTAGGCTAGCATCGGCCTGGGAGGGAGGCCAGCGTGAAATCCTGGTAGACTCTGTACTCCAGCTTTCGTGCCAGGTATTGAATATCACATCCGACCCCTCAGAGGATTGGAGACAACCAATACTGGCATTCATTCAAAGTGGTGTACTTCCCAACAATAGGGGTGAGACCAAAAAGTTGCAACATAAAGCAGCCAAGTACTGCGAAGTCGGAGGGGTATTTTACAAAAAGTCCTTCGACAGCCCGTTGTTACGTTGTCTGGCCAAACCCAATACTGATAAGTCATCAAGGAAGTACACGAAGGCTCTTGCGGACTCCATGAGGGAGGAAGAGCACTAGACTTCAAAATCATATGGCTGGGGTACTATTGGCCTACATTACGGTTAGAGGCTCGCACTTACGTCCGCAAGTGCCGAGCATGCCAGTTGCATAGCCCAATGCAACAAAAACAATCTGCAGACATGACTCCGATCTTGAGCTCGATCCCATTTGCAAGGTGGGGACTGGACATCGTAGGACCATTCCCACCCTCGACATCCCAAGCTCGATTCATTTTTGTGGAAGTCGATTACTTCACAAAATGGGTCGAGGCTCAGCCTGTAGCAAATATCACTCAAGATGCGGCAGTCAAATTTGTATATCGCTCCATGGTGTGCCGATTCGGAGTTCCCCAACACATTGTCACAGACAATGGTACCCAACTTTGTCACAGATATGGCAGAAGTTTTCGAGAATGTGCGAGGACCTGGGCACAAAACTCCACTTTGCTTCCGTTTACCGACCATAGGCAAACGGACAAGTGGAGGTAACCAACAAGGCAATCGTACAAGGGCTCAAAAAGAAAATCGAATCAGAAAAAGGGGCCTGGGCGGATAAGTTGTGCGAAATTCTATGGGCATATCGCACAACTAGTAAAAATCTCACAGGAAACAACCCCTTCGCTATGACATATGGAGTAGAGGCTGTCGTACCAATCGAGATGAGTATACCAACATACAGGGTCTTGAAGTACAACGAGCAAAACAATGACCAAAACCTAGCTACAGAGCTAGAGTTGAGGGATGAAACCCACGACGAGGTAGACCTGCGGAATGAATCGTACAAGGCCAGCGTATCACGATACCACAATCGCCAAGTACGCAAAAAAGTGTTTCTTCCGGGAACCCTCATCACGTGGAAGGCTAGTATCACTGAAAGGAATAGACCAAGGAATAAGTTGTCATCCAACTTCGAGGGTCCATACATCGTCGAAGAGGAGATAAGGCCAGGAACTTATCGCTTACGGCGACAGGATGGAACAATGGTTCCAAACACCTGGCACGCAGACAATATGCAACATTACTACGCTTAGTATTGACCCTCCCATTCCTTAGGTCCTTTCAATAGATAGCAAAATAAAATAGTTAGATTTTATTTTCAAACATATGTTTTTCTCTTTTTTATAATAAAAAGTTACATTTCTCTAAGTTCCCCCATATCTACAACTCTACCCTAAATAGAAAATCTATTTTGTCGCTCCGTCCTTAATAGATCAGAAATTGTTTTGTAGCTATGGCCTTAACAATTTAACTTCATCTTGTCTCTATGGCCTCGATGAAGGTTCAGATCACTCTGTCGCTTTGGCCAGAGGTGAACTACATGGGTATAAGTCACAAGAACATATAGAGAACACACGAATAAAACCCTAGGATTTTTTACATCACTCACGGTTAGGGTTTTCAAACTCTCACTAGTCTATTTTGTCGCCGACACAGTGGGCTCGGGAATCTCCCCCAGCTTGAGAGGCTCTCGCACGACTACAAGGGCCCTGCACTGTGTCGCCGACTCCACAAGGGGAGTCGCCGACACTGGCGAAGCGCCAAGGAGTTCGTGCACAGAGGCACTCATGTCCATAGCAGAAGGTGGAACTCCCGGATTCGTCGACTCAACCCCTCTGTCAGGAGAGGGAATCGGCGACTCTACGGTATTCAGCACCTCATCCAAAGAAGCTGTCATTTCAGCAACAAAGGCTGACGTTTTAGATTCGGCCAAGAAATGGGAATCGGGGGTAGACATTGCGTGGGAATCGTCGATTCAAGAGATATAACAAGGGAATCGGTGACAGAAAATTCTAGGGTTTTAGGCAATTGAGGAGGGGAAAAAAGTGTTATGAGGTTTTGGGAGAACTCTCCACTATTTATAGCCCCTGGGAAAATTGCAAAAAATCCCTAGAAAATCAGAAATTCACAAAATTTGAGATCCGGAATCGATCTCCAAATCCCCCGTATCACGCTACTGTCGCCGACTCCACAAAGCAGTCGCCGACTCCAAACACAATCTCACAATACTGTGAGATACATTTCCTTATTTGGAGATTTTGCATATATTCCCCGTGTATTCTACAAATATCCCAAGGATCTCCCAAAAAGAACCGACGGTTATGCTAGGAGTCGCCGATCCATAGAGGGAGTCGCCGACTCACATGGGTAAAAAACAAAATGCCCCCTGCAGTCACCCAGACCATAGGTGTCGCCGACTGGTGGCCTCCAGTCGCCGACTCCGGGTAGAATAACAACAAAACTGCACCAAGTGCATGTTTTCAAGGGGGAGTGATGAAGCACTGAATCTGCTACCAGGGCTCGCGGTGGTGCGAGGTTGATGCCGAAGGCTTTGGAGTCCACGACGCACGCTCTACGTCAAATACCTGCAAGTGAAACTAGGCGATTCTAATGAGACTTGCCGAGTTTCGTAGTGTAGTGCTCTGGTGTGAGAGTGGAACTTGAATCGTGCCTTTAAGTGTCCCCTTGAGACCCCTTTTATAGGGTCTCAGAGGGCGCACTCATCGGTGGAGATCGCGCCTCTGGTCATATATGGTAATATTTATGACGTTGGCTGTCGCCGAGTAACGGTCGTAAGTCGCCGATTCAGGTATGGAAGTCGCCTAGTTAAGGGCTAACTCGGCGAGTTTCTAGGGCCAAGACGTACAGTCTACCATACTGCCGATCTTGCCTTAACTCGGCGAGTTATCCTGTATGTCGGCGACTTGGTAGTCCAATCGGCGACTTTACGGGCTAACTCGGCGAT